>JAMAJE010000266.1:0-20879 GCA_023629255.1 Pichia sp. PB3310
TCATCTGATCTGAATTATTATCATTAAGGTTTATATATCATTATTTGAAGATCATAGGAAATGTTTTAATACACGATGGATTTATCAGCAAAAAAAAACAGATTTAATTAAAACAATATTTTAACTGTTCTAAAACACTTCATATCTGATTATTTTCTAAATCAAAGGAATGATCTTATATCTTGTTTTTGTCCTAATTGTTAATGATCATCGATGGAATCTGAACTATTCTAATTTATCAATATTATTTAAAACCATTTAAACCTGATGGTTAATTTTAACACATCAAATTATTTAATATTTACGTTTTTATTATCACATTGTCACATTATCTAATAAAATTCATCCTGATAGTTAATATCAAGTAATATTATTAAGCAATAAGTTCGTTTTAAAACATGATCAATATATTAAATCAAAACAGGAGCCAGATTTATTTAAAACTAATATTTTATAAATGCATCTAAAAACAATTTATGATGTTTGCAAAATAATAAACTTGGAATGAATAACGTATTAAATATATAAAATTTACAAATTGAAATAAACTATTGGTAACAAAATGAAATTGGAACATGAATTTATTTTTTTGAACTAATGTATAGATTTGTATAAATAATAATGCAATTTAAATAATTTTTATACTAAAAATAAAATAAAGTCTTTATATAAAATACTGACTGGAAAAATGCACAATCTTCCTGAATTTAATTATTAATTCTTATTATCTTTTCTAAAACTAATTACTTTAAATAAAAAAATTAATCATACACATATTTCCATAAATCAATCTGAAGCAATTATTAATATTATAAAAATAACATCTCTATATCATGAACTAAACCTCAATTGTGATTTTCAAGGTTCGATTGAATTCTTTCCGTAACACCCTTCTTGTGTATTTAAAAGAGAAAAGTTATTAATATATTTATTTTATTATATTGTTTAACGGCTATATTATCATTGTTAATCAGAAACATTTCTAATTTGCACTTGCATAACATATATTTAAAAAATTCAATTGGATATAAAGGTATTCTTTCTTCAACTTCATAAAACTATTCGTAAAAAACTTTATTGTGATTTTCAATGTTCAATTGATTTCTTCCCGTGAACCACTTCTTGATTAATCAAAGTTTAATTATTTATTATTTTATCATCATATTATTATAATATGTGTCAAAAATAACATCAGAACATTTAAATACATAAACAAAAGTTAAACTTCTCACTTTAAAATTGATATTTATTGATTTTTAAAACTCCAATTGATAACTTGGATTGATAACTAAATTAAGTTTCCTATGTCATTTTCAACAGTTGGTTGAATTTCTTATTAACGCCTTCGTTCTATATTTAAAATCGTAGCTAAATGATCATTTATATTGACATAATATTGCAAGAAAACAAACCTAATCTCTACTGTTCAACCAGGTAATAAATATATGTCCTCCTAAATTAACACAAAAATTTGATTTCATAATCTAATCCTTTCATTAAAAATACTTTGAACAGAAAAAATAATCCCATTATCAAAATTATTTTATTGAACAAATCTAATATCTTGAATAAAAAAACATACTTTCACCAAAAATTTAAAACTAATAAACTAAGGATTCATGATTTTCAATGTTCGATGGAACTCTTTCTATGTCAAAATCCTTCTCTATTTGATAAAATGTAAAATTTGATAACTTGTTTTCAAAGGTTAATTGCTCATTATCATCATTAATAGAAACTCTTTGTAAAAATATATTTTTAAATATTTAACTAGCCAATTGCTATACATGTATCTCATAATCTCGTATGCATTATCATACAATTGATTTTATTTTCAAGTTCGATCAAATCTTTTTGTAACAGCTGATAATTTACACTTCTGTTATTTTAGCAGCTTATTACTGTGATAAAGCAAATTTTTCTTTTGTATAAACAGTAAAATCAATTGAAATCAACATTTATGCATTCCTTTTATGATATTAATGAATTAGCTTAATATTTGATTGTTTTTCAATATTCAATTCTAAACAGTGCACTTATGGTATTTGAATAACTTCATATATTATTTCAACATCCTCATTATAAAACTCATTGTGATCAAACGGAAAACTAATTGCACATATTAAATCGTAAATCAATAAGTTCTATTATAACAGATAGACCTTCGTTGTCATTTTCAAGGTTGCAATCTCTAATTTCAAAAACTTTTCCACTAAAACTTGTATAAATATTAAATAAAATTGTTTAAACAGTTGGACTTCATAATAAAAATGATTATAGTATGACACATAAAATACATGCTAGAATAAACCATCGTGAATTTCAAGATTCGTTTGAAGTCTTTCCATCACAACAATCTGCTAATAAACAAATTGTTTTAGAGTAAAACTTATTAAAAGTTGACACTCAAATAATTTCTTCAAAATAATTCCAAATACTAACATTAATAGTTCAATTAATTTATCATCTAGTTAAAATCTCTGATAAAAATACTATTCAAAAACAATTTTAATTGATATCAACTTCTTTCTTCAATCATATTAATAATAAAACCTCTTTGATAGTTAAATGGTATTGGTAATAAATAAACTTATTAATAAACTAATAATATGACGTAGATAGTTATGGAGATATCACCAACTGCTAATGAATGTAAAGATGTATATAAATCTTAAGTGCAAAGTAATAAATGAATCATCACACCAAATCATCATATTACTAACAAATGTGTAAAATTTAGTTTGAACACACATCTGCAAAACCTCTCATTTGCTGAGGTGTGATTTTGTCTATTATTGTTTGATACATTATAGAATGAGGCTAATCTCATTCTTTTATTATATTCAAGGAATATCTAAGTACATCATCAATTAACCGATTATATATACTATTCAATTTAGATCTAGTTACATATTTATTTCATTAAATAATCTACTATATATCCTTACATCAATAAATTAATATATTTAATGTTACAAATATCAAAATAATAATAAGATGAAATAGACCAATTTTAAAGTCACAGAAGTTTTACTAACATTTGGTCTGCTATTTAAATAGTTTATTTAATTCAAAACTATTAAATGAAATACAATAATAGGTTACATTAAATTTAAATTGTAATTATTCATTATTAGTTATGACCGAGATAAATTTTATACAGAAAGATATAGATTAACTATTTATCAATTTGCATTAATCAAAAGTTACTACATTATTGCATGAACACAAAGTACGCAAAATAGAAGCAATTACAGATTGTAACGGTACATTTGGTTTAAAATTAATTTAGTTAATATGAATATTAGGAGAATTAATGAAACAATCTTAATTAGATTTTATAAAATACTATTCATAACACTATAATTCATAATTATATTGATCAATTAAAATCTATACATGAACTAAAATAATTGATGCAATACTATCCATGATTTATTTGTAATACAGAATTAACTTTATATTTAATTAATTATAAATTGAATATTTATTTTATTAGGATAATTGATGTTTTTTCACATAAATTCAATGATTATCTAATTTCTTTACCTAAATAAAGTCCTTATTTCTATAATAAAATTTTATTTAACAATTCAATAATCACCTGTATAATAATTAATTAATAAAAATTTGATCCTATTTTAACAAATCCTACCTATCAACGATTCTTTCTTTAAATAAAACATCTTTTTAAACCATTTATTCGTCTACAGAGATCCACTTGAATAAATCAACAAAACGCATCATCAATTATTGAATATTAAAGATTGTATTTTAATAAAACCTATGTACATTTCATGAATAATCTTTATCTAAGTAAATGTTTAATTAATGCTGTGTTAATTTCAACGTCTTATAATATTCTTATCTGTTGTTTGGAATAATAAAATCAATATCTTTAATTTGAATTTAGTTGATTATTTTGCTAATAACTGTATTCGATTGATAAGCCAATGATAACATTTAGGAACAATTCATCTCCTTCTCAATAATTCTATCTTCATTAATTAACCGTTTAGAATCAACTGCACTTCATAATATATTTGAATATAATAATGATTTATAATAATGATAAGAAAACACTTATTAAATAAACAAACAGTATAGTAAATATTAGTGATATCATTGATAAAATAAAAATACACCATTAAATTAACCATCACACCAAATTTCCATAATGCTAACAAATCTGCAAAATTTACAATGTACTCCTAACATTTCACTGCGAATTGTAAGAGCTGCAAAATTTTGTATGGGCCCCTCACACATCGATTAATTCCAAATATTTCATCCGCACAGATGTTAAGGTGCCTGGTATTGATTAATATACTATAGAAGACAAAAATTATATTATTTCAGATCAAAATCATTTATTAATTACATTTTTACCCAATTTGCAATAATAATTAAATAATTTAAACATTAATAATTATATTACTATACACACATTATGATTATACATCAATTAAATGGTAAATTTACTATAAAAAACGATACTTTACTAACAAAATAATAGATAAATCCCATTTACACCGGTTTCGATGTAAATCCTATGGGGAACTGAAAAAAAAAAATTCGTTACACTGGCCCAGATCTCGGATTTTCCTGTTTTTGGTGTAACCATACAAAGATTCGCGGATTTTCGGTGTAAATTCTGTGTCAGTGTAACAAGTCTTATTATATTAGTCTATAAGTAGAAAGACGTTCGCCCTCTTGTTGTATACTTATTTTATATAGTATTTATATAGTTCCTTTAATTATCGGTTGTCATCTTAGTAAACTACCAGGTCAACGCCAGTATATTCCAACACTTTATAGATAATCGGAGATTACATTAATTAACATGCTAAAGTTACACATATTGACATTAATAATACAATAACTATAATAAATGAAGTGAAAGATGAAGAACTTTCCGCTTAAGTAGGTGAAAAAAATTTCATAGTTTTTCCCACAGTGTTTAGATCACATATTCATCACAATAAGAGTTTCATATCATGCACGAATGCTCTATATAATGATTTGTTTTATAGTCTGTTCTGGAACACTGACAAATCTAAACACTTATAATAACGCGGACTTTTAATTTCAACAATTGCGATCTTAGCTCAGTGGGAGAGCGCCAGACTGAAGATCTGGAGGCCCTGTGTTCGATCCACAGAGGTCGCATTTTTTAAAATTTTTTTTACATATTTTTTTTTACAAGCTTTATTTATTATTGGGTTTTTTGCATTGTTAGATAGAATATCTAAAAAAGATTTATTAATTATCAAACTTATAAATATATATATAAAAAAAGCCATATCCTCAAATAAATTAAACTAAGTTACTTTTGTTCTAGGCAAAATCACTTTGCCACGTATTTGCGTTAACATCAACTGGTTTTGTTTGGGACACTTTGACAGCTGAGCTGAAAGAAGAATCTAAAGTCTCACTCATACTTAAACCTTCCAATGGATCTGATAACTCTGAACGAATATCCATCCCATCCTGATTGACTAACTTCTTTTTATCATTGCTTACTTCAATTTCACGATTTGAAATTTTATTCATCAACTGCATAAAACCGCTTGCTTTAAATTTATTGGAAGTAGTGGAAGAGACATGCTTTGGGGTATTATTCATTATGTTAAAAACGTTTTGTGCAAGGATTGCAAACTTTATCTTATCTTCTTCATCATTCGTAGTAACAATTTCTTCTTCTTCTCCTTTTTGATTCTCTGATTGGGTTTCTATGTTTAACTCAGTTTCAACTTCAATGAAAGCGTTTTCAAAGTCATTGCTCAGATTCAAAGTTGCTAAAGGTTGGACTTCTTTAGGTAACTCATTTATAAATTTTTGCTGTTGCTGTTGCTGGTTCCTATAAAGTTCAAGACTATTATTTCTGATATTTGCCAAAGGAATGTTTGAAAGTAGTAAATGTTGCTGATTAATGGAATTCATATTCACCATTGGATTTAGCGTATGGATAGGTTGTTCGTGAAATTGTTCGTGGAATTGTTCATTGTTTTCCTGTACTGAGAGTCTACTAAAATCTTGGGACCAGTTCTGTTGCATTATTTTTTGGTTATTAATTTGATTTTGGGGAGACTGGAAATTATGACTCATATCAATGCTTTTTGGTAAAATATTATTAACCGATTCAAAGCCATGGTTAACTTGATTTGAGTAGTTATTATACTCATTTTGAACTAGTGAATCAACATTTTGAAAATGATGAATATTTTGCTGTTTTGATGATCCGACAGTTTGTGATGTTCTGAAGTTATTCAAATGTGAATTATTATTGGAAGTATCTATTATCTTATGCAAAGGGTTGGCAGAAGCTTGGCACAAACCTTGTTCGTTAAAAAAACTCATTATATTTTATTGTACAAGCTTATTTCAAAATGTAAAAGTGAATTATTTAACTGAAAATATTGTTATCTTCTATCTCAATATAAACTTGATTTTATGAGACAAAATAAATGAATTTATATAATATAAATTATTGTTTTTAATTTTAGAAGGAAAGAACTATATAATGAAAGAGAAAGAAGGGTTGTCATGACAACATAGAAAAAACAATAAAGCGATATGACTTATAAATGAAGATGACCTTTAAAAGAAATTTTTTTAACCCACGCCCTTCAAATGTTAAGGAAGTGGAACCGTTATCTATTTTAGGAAGGAAAAAACATACAAAAAAATTAATTTGATGCTGCTCCCGGGAATCGAACCTGGATCTCATCGGCCACAACGATGCGTACTGACCACTATACTAGAACAGCTAAAGATAAAACAGATTTTCTTTCAAAAATATAGTACTCGAGACGCACGGCTGTAACACATCACGTGATTTTGCGCAATCAATCATACCGAATTGTTTAAATCACGTGTCGCTTACTCAATTATTCTGGGAAAGGCAGTAATCATTTTTCTTAAAAGTAAGGGCTTGGACTAAGAATTCTGCTGAATCTCGGAGTATTCCATTTCTGAAAGTAAAGTTACATATCCATGAGGTCACCTGTTGATATGACAATTGAAAGTAATCTTTATCAACTACCTTTTATAGAAATTACGTATTTTTTTTTGAATTATTATGGGAATGGTTTTTAATTCATTAATCCCGTAGAATGTGTTGTGATTAATTTTCAAATGGTATAAAACGGTCTTGTTTCTTTTTAAAATATATTGACAATTAACAACTATCAGTTAACATTTGATAATTAATAGTTAATAATTAATTAATTATTGATATATATTGGCCTAATAAAAAACCAAAAAATATGTTTAAAATAAGAGAAACCCCAGAAATTAGTAGCAATACAAATGAGTTATTTTCATTAAAAAATAAAGTGTGCGTTATCACTGGTGGTTCATCAGGTATCGGATTTGAAGTTGTTAAAGCATTTGCATCCCTGGGTGGTGATGTTATAATAATTTATAATTCAACACCTGTTGAAACATTAACAGAAGAAATAAAACAGAAATTTAAGGTCAATGTTGATCATTTCAAATGCAATTTGTCAAATGTTGAAGAAATTGAAGATTTATTTACCAAAATTGTCAACAAATATCAAAAAATTGATGTTTTAGTTGCAAATGCTGGTATTGGTTGGCCAGATAAAGGAATAAATGATTTTAAATCACATGAAGAGTTGGTGGAAAAATGGGAAAAATTCATTAAATTAGATTTATCCTCTGTATATTATTGTTGTGCATTTATTGGTAGAATATTTGAAAAACAAGGTTATGGTTCATTAATTCTTACAGCTTCAATTTCTGGAAGTATAGTTAATATACCACAGCTGCAAACACCATATAATGTAGCCAAAGCTGGCATAAAACAAATGGCAAAATCATTAGCAATTGAATGGTCTTCGATTGGTAATGGCAAGGTTCGAGTTAATAGTGTTTCACCAGGTTATGTTAAAACAAATTTGGTTAAAAAAATGGATCCAACTTTAATAGAAAAATGGTGTAAAATGATACCGCTTGGAAGAATGGCATCATCTAAAGAACTAACAGGTGCATATGTATATCTTGCTAGTGATGCAAGTAGTTATACAACGGGCACAGACATAGTCGTCGATGGTGGATATTGTTCCGTCTGATGGTAAATAGAACTTATATTACCTTCATATTGTGTCATTTATTTTTCTTTTGTTTTAATTTAACTTTAAAAAAAAAAAACAAAGTTGCAGTTGAAGAATATATGCAAACTTTCAATATCATTCAATAAACTAAATCCAGTATGTCAATGGCATTTTCGAAAAGGATATATTATCACAAATACTATTTAATTTGATTCAATTGCTGGTGGTATTTAATTATTAGAGGGAATTTTAAAAAGACGCATGTTCGATTGAATGATTAAGAATTTTTATATCTTGTAGTTTTTAAAAACACTTTTTGTTCATATAAAGTCATCCAATTTACCATTTATTCTTCTAATTAGATGTTGGATTTAGACGATATTGATGATGATTTAACTTGTTTTAAGAATGCCGCCGATATCTTTCTAATTTCTATTGATCAGCCAACATACCTGATGTGTTTCGTATTTTCATAATTTTTATATAATAAATTTATCTTTCACCATCGTTAATTAAATAAGCCTTAATGACATTCATCACGTATATAAATTTCTTCTCCCTTAAGGAATTTTAAAAGAAAGTGGTTATTAGTCTGGTTCTGTGACCAAGATATTCATAAACAACAACCCACATCAAAAACTTCACATATATGATGTGATGTGTTATTGTTATATGTGTAGTGTAGTTTGAGAAATTTGAAAAATTATCAGAAAATTTTCTTTGCTGAAAAATAATTTTTTCATTTTTAAGTGATTTTTTGTATGAATTCTTTTTTATTTCATATCAAGCTTGTTTGATAGGCACTTCTATTTATAATCCAAATAATTCATATAAAGATTTAAGTATGGCTAGAACAAGATCACATAAAACATTTGATGAGGAAACTGAAGAGGTCAATCTTTTAAAAAGTAGTGAAATATCAACATTAAAGACGATGAAAATCGACGATATTGATAATGAAAATGATACAGATGATAGCGATGATGCACCAGAAGAAGAATCAGTTTCCATTTCCCGTAAGAATATAATTCAAAAACAAAAAGATCAAGCCAAAATAGTAAAAAAGAAGAGAGATGAAGCAAAAGCAAAACATAAAGAAATTGAGGAAAAAAGAAGAATTGCTAAATTAGAAAAGGAACTTAAACATTTAGAACAACAAAGAAGAGAATTGGACAACTTAAATGACGAAATACCCAATGAATTACCTGAATATTTATTAGAAAGTTTTGATTCTTCTAAACAAGACAATGAATCAAGTAGTAAAAGTAAGAAAATCGTTTTTGTTGATAAAGACGAAGAACATAAACTTAATAAGGCAAGCAAAAGAAAAATCAGAGAGGAAAAGTTAAAAAAATTGAGAGAAATAAAATATAAAACAGAAAAAGAAGTTGACGGTGGTATCCATGTCAAAATTTTGAATAAAAAAAGTAATAATTGTCCAAATAATGTCAATCAAATTGTAAGTAAAAAGAGTGAATGGTTAATGAGAAAGCGTATACGCAGAAATTGAAGAATTGAAAAATAAATTATGTATAAATATCGTTATGGTTATATTTTATATATTATGCCTAGTGAAAAAAATAAAAAAACAGTGAAGTTAAAAAGTAATGTAAAGTATATCAATCATCATGTAAAAATCCAACTAAAATAGGTAAAATCATTCCGATAATAGTAATTAAATAATCCCAGTTAACATTAAATCCCGTATGTTCTGATTTATCTAAATTGCTATTATGCTTGTGACAAGAAATAAAAGTATGGAAACTCACATATAGAAATGCACCTGTGCTAAATAATAGAATGAAACCATTAGAATCATTAAAATCTGAATAATTAAACATCTTTGCTACAATATATGTTAACCAAGCACCACATGGTGCAGAAATTGCAAATAAAAAAAGATGAAACAAAACTATTGTTGTCTTCAAATTTTCATTTAATAAAATGGAAGTTAAAGAAAATGAAGCTGGTAATTTATGTAAGAACAAACTTAATATTAGTAGGAAAGTAGCTGAATTTTCTGACTTTGAATTCTTTGATAACAGTGATGTTGTTAAAAGTACACCATCAGTTAAACAATGCAAAAGTAATCCCAGAGTTGTAGAATTAGAAATGACAGAAAATAAATATGACTTTATTGTGTTAATATTTGATGTTTGATTTTCGGTTTCAACAAAAGAGGTATCGTTAGCTAGATCTAATGAATAATTATTTAAAGTATTGTTTATATTGGCTTGAATGTAATTTGAAAAAGAAGCAGAAAAAATATCAATGGAATATAATGTTATAAAGCCTATTAGAATTTGTGGTCCGAAAGCTGGTGAACTTAGCTTTTCCTTGGACAAATGTGCAATTGCTTCAGGTAAAACAATATTTATACATGTTGATAATAATAATCCCGAGGTTAATTGAACGATTGATGATAGAGCAATATGTGTTCTTGATACAATCCAAAAAGATGGCAAACCTGCTATAAATGACAATATTGCCATCAGAGATGAGTAAAACAATAAGTCCAAGCATACCCCCATCCTTAATCAATAGTTAAAAAACAATGCAATTATCTGGTGTAAGTATATTCACTTTTTAGATGTTTTCAAGGGAATTCATACATGAAATTCAACTACAACAAAAGGTTCTTTTGGACAGTTTATGCCAGTTCTTTGATTATTTATATACTGATGGTTCCTTATTAGTGATTAATGAGTATTCAAAATACTATGAAAAATGAGAGGTTAGTAAGGTGCGAATGCCGGTTAGCTGTTAGCGCTGTCCACTTTCAACTTTCAACAAGACAATTTTTGAAGTTTTAAAACTATAATACATATATTAGGTCGATAGCAAATATTTACTCTACCAGAACTTACAATAATACCCCTTTATAATACAAGAATAACTATTATAATGTTTGCTATAATTAAATCTTCCATTTCAGCATTGAAAAGAACATCTACTTCAAATGTTGGCTTGTACGTTCCAGGTATGTTAGCAATTTCAGGACTTTTCATGCAACAAAGATTTGGATCTAGAGGTGGTAATAGAGGTAATACTTATCAACCAAATACTTTAAAAAGAAAGAGAAGATTAGGATTTTTGGCAAGAATGAAATCTCGTACAGGAAGACAAATCGTCAAAAGAAGATTTGAAAAAGGCCGTTGGTTTTTAACACATTAAACTGATTAGTATTTCGTTTATTTTCAAATTTTATTATCAGATATAAGATATAGGATATAAAACAGAAGACTCAAAAATACCTCTTGATAAAAAAAAAACTTGACTGTGTACCATTACTTGTTTATAGATGCAGATAATATAATTCAAATATACAAAAAATTTCTACATGTTAGAGAATTAGTTTTACTGAATATTTTCCACTTGTGAAATAATAGCATAAAGGCATAAAATTCATTTCTTTATGTAGTTTACAATTTATTATTTTCCTTAGAGAATCATTTACCCTACTTATTCTTTAAAATTTGTGAAAGTTCTGTTAATTACTCCAACCAATTGTTTGGTGCTTTTCTTTAAAAAAACAAATGTAATCCTCCATATACTAATTATATACTGAAATCCATAGTAAATTCTATCTTGCAATATTTTATGTTTAATTATTATATAGTAAGATAATTGGAAACATTTAAATGAATCAGATTGCATATTATTTCCAGTTTCAAGTTTCAAGTTCTCCATTTGATTTGATTTTGTTTAATTTTGAGAATTTTTTCCTTTTTTTTTTTTTTTTTTTTTTTTGAAGCTGAAACACTTTTTTTTATTTCATCTCTGATCTTATTGCTCTTGTTGATCTTTTTTCAATATTTTTTTAATTGTATTTTGACCATAAATTAAAATTTCAGTGGAAATTACAAACATACATATATTCTCATGTCCAGACAAGGTCAAAAATTTAGAGCAGTAAAGGATGATGTGACAAATCCAACCCTTTTTAAAGTCATACAGTCACAAACTTTTTTACAAGATGAATCAGTTTTATCTAATATTGATGGATTTATTAATAATCATCCATTAAATGCAAGCTCTACTGAACTTACCTCAACTACAATTACAGGCTATAGTGGAATAAACCCTACTGTTTTGTCCCAACTTAATCGATTACAAAGAAGTTTAAGAGGTTTACCACCACTTTTTGAAGATGAACAAACACCATCTTTAACCAATTCAATCCAACCTGCCAATAATGAAACTGCTACGAATAAAAAAATTGTTTTTGATGAATAATAACAATTTTTTTATGATTTTCTCTTTAATATAATAATATATATATATATGATTGTATAATTTATCTCTTATCTATAGAAATTTCTAACTTTTGTACCAAAAAACAGAAAGAAAAGAAAAAAAAAATATTGACGCGTCGATTTTTGTTTTATATATGTGATATATGATATATGATTATTATATGATTTATATGATTATATGATTATACTGCATATATAGAAGTTAGAAAATTATTATTTATAATAGAGTAGATTTATATTTTATAGATTATAGACATCTTTTTATAATAATTGTATTCTCGTATATAAAATTACTTTTTATTATTTCAAAGGATTCTATTGATAAAGTACAATTTTTGAATCATGGTAGGTCAGTTAGAGGATTCACAATTACCGTCAACTACCAATTTGGTCAATTTTACGTCTTATCCTTCGTTATCAAACACAGATTCAAATTTTTTAGAGACTAATAATACAAATGATAATAGCAATAATAATAATAATAATAATGAAGATAATGACAACGTGAATGATAATGATATCGATAATTCCTTGAATGTAAGGGATTATGGGTATAATTTTAATAGGGATAAATTAAAAGGAATCAAGTTAATTGATAATGCTTTAGAAAGTTCAGTTTCCAATTTATTACATATTTATAAACCTCAGAATAAATTAAATTCAAAACCTTTACTGAAAGATAATTTATCAAAGTTCACTGCACTTGACAATTCAAAAACATCAAAACACAAATTTGATAATTTAGAATCAAATTCTGATTTAAAGTTATCATTAAATTTAAATAAAACTTTGGCCAATACAAATAGAACAACAACAGGAATAGGAAGAGATTATTGGTTAGATGATGCATCTGCGATTAAATGCAGATCTTGTGATAGAAAATTTACAACTTTTTTAAGAAAACATCATTGCAGAATTTGTGGTAAAATATTTTGTTCAAGTTGTACAACATTTATTGATGGAATTAAATTTAACTACAATGGTAAAATGAGAGTTTGTTTACTGTGTAATAACTTAGCAGATAAATATGAAGATGATTTTTTTTCTAGTGAAGCAGAAGAAGATGATGATAATGATGAAACACAACAAAATAATGAAAATAAAGAGTCCAATTTAATTTTGAAAAATGATAACTCAGAATTTTTAAGGGAGGAAAATAATAAGAAAAACTCAAATGATGCAATTGAAAAAGGGATTAAACAACATTCTGATTATAAGACTACGTTACCAGATGATTTCATTACTAATTTTAATGACCATAGTTTACAATCTGCTAACGGGAAATTTCAAATATCATCCCCAACACCCCCACCAATGATGACTATTCCCACAACAAGGTCAGGTGAAACAGTTGAGATTGATACTTTTAAAAAAAGTTTTAGTAACAAAAATTTTATGTCTTCAAATACATTGAATGTAGAAAATAATGATAATCAGAATGATTCTTCGGAAGACGATAATGAAATGATCTCTTTTATGAATAATCATCAATTTAATTGGCCAAAATCAACTGATTCTAAAAGTAGCAAGATTTCATCAAATATAACTACATCCGCAAATAATGGTAATGGCAATAATAACACACCGCATTTTTTAACTAAAGTCAATTCATTAAAGTCTAATTCTAGTACAGCTTTGAATTCAATTATGAACCTTAACAAATCAAACCGGCGAAGAATATTAAAAAGTAGGTACAAAAATAGAAAAACATCTAGAATTCAGTCAATTAATATGAATAATAAAAATACTAATAATTTTGATGTTAATTCTGGAGTCCAGTTTTCAGATGTTTTCCAAAAAATAGGGGAGACTTATGCGAGTTGTTTATTAAGTGAACTATTGATAGATAAAAAGATTGAGAATTATAAAGAATGGACGAATGTATTGATTCAATCATTAAAAAAGATTAACAACATCGAAATTTATTTGAAAAATAAAGATCTTTCTGATTTTAACTTTAATGAATCTAATTATAATTTTTCAAACTACATAAAAATTAAGAAAATATTAGGTTCGAATTTGGAAAAAACAAAAACTGTTGAAGGAGTGGTGTTTTCGAAAAAATTACCAATAAAAACTATGCCATCAACTATTGACAATCCGAAAATAATGCTCATAACATTTCCAATTGAATATGATCAAGATATTAATAACAGACATCATTTTCAAAGTTTGGAATCAATAATTGCACAGCAAGATCAATATATTAAAAAATTAGTCGACAGAATTTTGAATTTGAAACCTAACATTATTATTTCCTCCAATTCAATTAATGGCTTGGCTTTAAAATTATTTTCAAATCTTGAGATTTCAGTTGTTCCAGATACAAAGTTAAGCAATCTTATTAAATTATCCAAATTTACTGGCTCTTCTATAATAACATCCATTGATATTTTAGCAATGAAACCAAGATTGGGTACCTGTGATATTTTTAAAGTATTAAATTTCAAGTTTAAAAATACCGTGACTAGTTATCTTTTATTTGATGGTTGTCCAAATAAGATAGGTTTGACTATAATCTTAAGAGATAAAAATGATGAAGTTTTAACAAAAGTCAAAGGGTGTTTAATGATTATGATTTATGCTTTCATTAATATTAAATTAGAATCCAGTTTCATGAGAGACCAGTGCTTAAAAGTTGATGATAATAGTGAGATAAAATTTACTGATCCAAATGATCTACAACCATTATATTCATGTGATTTTACATCTTATCATGATTTTGTTAAATTGACCGCACAGCGTATGATCAGCACATCACCATGGGTAAAATTTGATAAGCCTTTAATCATTAAACAGCTGGAAGCAAATAAATCTAGAATCGAAAACAATAGGGTACTTTTTGATTCTTTTATGAGCTATTCTCATACAGAACAACTCAAGGCTAAATCTATGTTTCATATCGAAGATTTGAATATTACAGATGAAGAAGATCTAATAAAGTTAGTCAAAGCAATTAGTAATTACAGAGAAAATTATTGGAAAATAGAGTCACTGTTTTACTTGAAAAAATGGGATCAATTTTGGAGAAGTAGGGAATTGACATTTTTTGATCCTAACTATAACCAAAATATTGTTGTTTTATTCAGTATGATTTCTCGTAAGAATTCCACGCCTTGTATTGGACCAGAGATTCAATTAATTGATTTCTATTGGGAAAATGATTTCAGTTTGGGTCAATTCATTGAAAATATGTGTTTAAATGCAAATAATTTGTGTGATCAAAATTGTCAATTACCATTGAAAGATCACTATCGTTCATATGTGCATGACGACGGAAAGATAGATATTTTTATTGAAGAAAACAATAGCAATGTTTTATCAAATAATATTATGAATTGGAGTATTTGCAAGAACTGTTTGAATTCTACACCGATTTTACCACTAAATGATATTTCATATAAATATTCTTTTGGAAAATTTTTGGAACTCATATTTTGGTTTAACACCTCTTTTGATTTTAAAATTTTGAATAATAATAATAATTGCCAATGTAACATAGACAATTCAAGTTTTGATTTTTTTAAAGATTATATTCATTATTTTAGTTTCAAAAATTTTAAAATTCATTTGGAATATACTAGAATTGATAATTTGAAACTTGTCGTCCCTAAATTTGAATTGTTTTGGAATCCAGTTTATGATTATGAAATTAAGATTAATCATTATAATGATATCAAGACAAAAAGTAACAAATTTTTTGATTCAGTTTTTAATAGATTGACGAGAATAAGGCTAGATGGTACAAATTTGAGCACTGAAGAAATGGAAAATGGTAACAATAAATTAGCCGAGTTAAATAAAAAACTTGATGTGCAACGTCAGGATGTTGCACTCCTGCTATCTACTGTGTATAATAAATCACAAATTAATGAGCATCTTAAATTGAATACTATTGTTAGAGAGGTTCAAGAATTGTCAAGTTTTTGGAATTTTGAGTTTGAATCTTTTGCTAAAACATTTTTACCTAGTGAAAAGGATATTAAGAAAATTACTGCATTTCAATTGGATAGATTGTTTAAAAGCTTAGCAAGTAAAGAAGATGAAGAGGATGCGAATGAAAGTGAAACAATTGAAGAAGAACAAGAAAAACAAACAGGAGAAGATCATCTTAGTAAAGAGAGCTCACAATTATCATCGAATAACGCACAAGAAGGTACTGGATTATCGAATCTCAATGAACCAAATAAAGAAAAACTAACAAAAAAGCATAAAAGCCAATTAATTCTAAATAAAATACATGAACTTAATGATAAACAATCTAATGACTTGTTTTGGATTCAGACGAATAAATCTACAAATAATATTTTAGATGAAGGGAAAGTAAAGCAATTAACAAAATTCTTTGATACACAAGAATATTTTGATCAAAGAGAATTAGAAAAGCAAAAAATCAATAATTTTAGTAAATACAAACCAAAAGTCAGTACTATGAAACCAAAGATAGAAGTTTACAAAAGTGCAAGTGATGCGGTTAATTCCGAATCATATAAAGCAAATTTGGTCGATTCTAATGTCAACCTACCTCAAACTGAAAAAAGTGAACAAGAGAAAGATACAGAAAAAGAAAAAGAAATACAACCTGAAAAAATTTCTTTATTAAAGTCATTAACTCATTTTTGGGCAGATCGTTCAGCTACTCTTTGGGAACCATTATCATACCCTTTGAGTTCCTCGGAGCATATTTTTGTTGATTCAGATGTTATTGTCAGGGAAGATGAGCCAAGTTCGATTATTGCATTTTGTTTAAGCACGAATGATTATCAATCAAAATTGAAGGCCAACAATCTAGCGGTTCATCTACAAACAGTTCCAGGTGTAGAAGGAGAAAACTCAACTGAAATAATCAATAATTTTGAAGAGGATAAAGAAGAAAAACCATCATCAGCAAATAGTGATCTTGAAAATATTAAATTGAAGACAGATATTGTCGAAATAAAAACTCCTGATGACCAAAATAAAAGTGAATTAGATTTGGAAAATATCATGTTAAAGAAAGGATTCCATTTGAAGTATCAATTTGAAGAAGGTTATTCAAGTATTCTCTGTAAAATATTCTTTACTCATCAATTTGATGCATTGCGTAGGAAATGTGGTGTCAGCGAGAATTATATTGAAAGTTTGGCAAGATGTGTTAAATGGGATTCTACAGGTGGTAAAAGTGGATCAGCATTTTTAAAGACTTTAGATCAAAGATTTATTATTAAAGAATTGAGTAAAGCTGAATTAGAAGCATTTGTTCATTTTGCGCCGAGTTATTTTGAATATTTTGCACATGTTTTATTTCATGACTTGCCTAGTGTTTTAGTTAAAATTTTTGGATTTTATCAGATCCAAGTGAAGAATACTTTACCAAATGCCAAATCTTACACTATGGATATTCTAATTATGGAAAATTTATTTTATGATAGGAAGATTGATAGAATTTTTGATTTAAAAGGATCAATGAGGAATAGACATGTTGAACAAACAGGTAAAGAAAACGAGGTTTTGTTAGATGAAAATATGGTCGAATATATTTATGAATCACCATTATTTATAAAAGAAAATGATAAAAGATTATTAAGAGCATCATTATGGAATGATACTTTATTTTTAGAAAAGATGAATGTTATGGATTATTCATTAGTTGTTGGAATTGATCATGCACAAGATGAATTAGTTGTTGGAATTATTGATTGTATTCGTACATTTACGTGGGATAAAAAATTAGAAAGTTGGGTTAAAGAAAAAGGATTAGTTGGAAATGTGGGTGTAGGTAAAGAACCTACGGTTATCACTCCTAAGCAATATAAAAATAGGTTTAGAGAAGCCATGGAACGATATATTTTAATGACTCCAGGAGTATATTATCAAGGTACTACTACTTAGTATACAATTCCTGAATAATTAGAGAATGTATATTTGTATTGTGGATTGTGGATTATTTACGCGCAAATGCGTAATGTATAGTTTAGCGTATTATGTATGTATTATGTATTATGTATAGTGTATAGTGTATTATAGTATAATGAAGTAGCAGCGTAGTGTACAGTGTATAGTGTATAGTGTGTAATAATATTATTATGTATATTTTAGTTTCATTATTATTTAGTCAATAATTATAATTTTTCTACTTATTTTCTTTAAGTTCAATTGAGGAAGATATATTTGATTTTTAGATTTTAAATTAATTGAAATTAACGAAATGTTTAGAGATCGAACTAATCTTTATCTTGCTTACAGGAAAACCTTTCCGCATCATTTAAACAAGAAGACAGTTAAGTCAATAAGCAATAATGATAGGTTTAATAATTTAAGACAAGAAGAAGAAGGATTATTACATAATGATTTGCAAGATGGTATTGAATTGAGTGAATTTCATGATTATAATGATCTGGATTCTAAAAATGATGAATACATTGATATTATTCAGGGAATTGAAAACAAAGGAAATAATTTAACCGATAGAATTAAACAGAATATGAAACAATTAAGTAAAAAATATAAAGAAGTTTTATTACCGCAATTTGATGATGACATTGTTCAAGGAGAAATGACTATAGTTAATGAGTTATCAAATCGAATTACAGATGAATTAAGAATGATTTATAAAGTTATTAATGAACTACAGAAATTAGATGAAGTTTTAATTGTTAAAGAATCAGAGTTACATTATCAAGATTCCGGATTTAAAAATCAACAAAATAAGGGAATAAAAGGTTCAAGAACTTTAGTTAGTAATTTAAAAAAGAAATTTGCATTAATATCACAAGATCTTAGTGGAGAATTTCGTGAAATGCAAGGTAAATATATTAAATATTTAAAGAAAGATGAATTTGAAATTAATAAACAAAATAATGGAGGAGATAATTATGTAGATATTGAAAGTTATTCAAGAAATGCAATGGTTGAAAGTAGCAAACAAATTGAATCTAAACAAACGCAATTACAAATGCAACTTAATAAAAAGGAGTTAATTGACGATCAAGAATATTTATTAGAAAGAGAAAGAGAAATATATAAAATATCCCAAAATGTTATTGAAATTAGTATAATATTTAAAGAATTAGAGAATATTGTTATTGATCAGGGTACGATTTTAGATAACATTGCATATAATTTGGATCGTACAGTTGAAAATGTTAAAGATGCAAATAAACAATTAATCAAAGCAGAAGGTTATCAAAAGCAAACGAGGAAATGTAAAATTGTTATGTTTTTAGTTTTATTAATTATTTTATTTCTGATGTTATTGCTCGTTAAACCTAGAAGAGTTGATCATTATATTCATGATAAAGGGGGAAATAATAATAATGATAATACTAATAATGATAATACTAATAATGATAATACTAAGAATCCTAATAATCAGCTTGAGCAGAATTCTGAATTAACTAATCCGCCTGATCAAACTGATTTAGCTTTTTCAAAAAAAGCCAAATTAATTATTGAAATTGAGGAATCAAAGGATAATTTAGTGATGCTAATATAGTGAATGTTATAATAATGTTTTTGTTTATAGTCTAAGAAGAAAAAGTATAAAGCACTATAGATATATACAATCTAATAAATTTTTTAACAAAATGGAAGAATGTCTAATTCTAAAATAATTTGAAATGAAAGCAAAAAGAGATGAAAAGAGATGAAAAAAAATATAAAGAAAAAGCAATTTTAAAATTTTAAAAATAAACAGTAAAAATCCAGTTACCTAAAAATTGGAATAAGGGCCATTGTCATTTAAAGCTGATGGTGGTACATTTTGCATATTGTTACCATTCCTATATCTCATTGGAATAAAATTATTGTTATTTTTTCTATAATTTTGATTTGGAGGCGGTTGTGCATAAGGATTCATTGGACGAACTTGTTGATTATGATAATTTTGTTTATTTAAATAACCATTATTAAAGTTTTGATAGGGTTGATTTCTCATATCCATGTTTAAATTCATATTTCTATTAATATTATTATTATAAGATTGATTTGGATAATTTCCAGGTCTTTGATTCATCACCATATAAGGTTTTGGATTTCTCATATAGGCATTTTTATTTTGGACAGGCATTGAAGATAATTGATATTTGGATTGATTATATTGAGGCGGCTGAGGATTTCTTTGTTCAAACGGCTGTTGATTATAAACTCCAATATAGTTATTATTATTGTTATTTAAAGGAATTGTAGATCTAGCTGGAGGTGCATGATAATAATTTGGATTAATTGGTCTTTGAGAGATACTTGTAAAATTTGAAGATAAACTATTAGATGAAATATTTTCATTTTTAAGAGGTAAGAAATGATCAGAATTATTATTAGAATTTTCATTAATTGAAAAATTATTTGAATTATTATTCATATTTGATTCGATTTGACTATTATTATTATTATTATTATTATTATTATAAGGATCAGATATATTTGGTAATTTCAAAGATTGATTTGAAGAAGAATTTTGGTTACTATTAATCTTTTCAGTCATTATATTAAAATCATATTTATCATCTTTTTCTTTATTTGAAAAAGAAGAAATTGAAGAATTTCTTGTATGAGATAAAAAAGTTGA
>JAMAJE010000267.1:0-20702 GCA_023629255.1 Pichia sp. PB3310
ACATGGACCGGCAGTTTTACATCCACTCTTCGTATTACCACCATTGGCGTCAACCGTAATGGCATACCTAAAAAAACTACTTACGACAGGGTGGAAGTTCCAAGCTCAGAAATTACTTCATCAATTACCACTGCATCTCATACATATGTGTACACTGGTTCCTCAACTATTACGTCCACCCTTGTTTACTTCACCTACAGTTCGACCGGCCAAGATTACTTCACTACGACAGACATTGCGGTATTAGTGCCAGAGATCACCCGTACTACATGGACCGGCAGTTTTACATCCACTCTTCGTATTACCACCATTGGCGTCAACCGTAATGGCATACCTAAAAAAACTACTTACGACAGGGTGGAAGTTCCAGCCCCAACTACTGCAGCTCGTAAGCATGCAGAAATTGGTTCTCCCACTATGACGACATCCACGCTTGTGTAGAGCACCACGGATACTGCTGCCACCCTTGTTACTACTACAGGTTTTTCAACGAATCATTAATCACAACATTACTATGTTAAACCAATAACTATTTCACAACTGCATGATTTTCCCAAAAAGCCACTGCACTTTTTGATTACATGACCGTGCTAAACGATTGGTTTGTCATGAATGGTATAATTTCCTAGGTTCTTTTATTTTAATATTATCACTCAACTTATTTCTTTATATGTTATCGTTTATAAAGCGGGGACATTTCCCTCGTTCTGTTTTTTACAATTTATCTAATATTATATATTTCTTTTAACTCCTGATAACAATATACCACGCACGTACTAGCAAGTCAAAATGAGTATTTTATATTTCACTGCAACAGCTGCAGGCGATATTCCATCACGTACCTATGCCTACAACGACGACTCCATCATCACAACCACCCTTGTCTACTCCACTACATGGTAGCGGCAACGATATTACCGTCACCAATATTGCAGTCTTAATACCTGAAATCACCCTCACTACATGGACTGAAACCGCCAATTCCAGTGGCTTCATTATCACAACTGTAATTGAAGCAAACTGCTAAGCTGTATTAAACACTTTCAAGATGTTGGGGTTCCATTCTATGCTTTTATTGTTGGTTCATCTAATACCTATACATACACTCGTCAATCCACATCAGATCCACCATTGTGTATTCTGAAAAAAGGTTTAAACTGCGTGTGTATAAGCTATAATAAAAGAAATTATAAATCTTTTTATTTTGGTATTTTGGTAGCATCGTGATGCAAATGTCATCAAACGAGAGGAAAACTAAACCTCAGTAGATTTTTATGATATAGATTTCTCCTCCAAACTAGGAAATTCCTCCAATCCAAAAAGGGTTATCAGGTTTTGATGTATGGAATTGCATTTCAAAAGATCAAGAATTTTGTGTAACCCACAAGGAGAATTCGTGAGTTAAATATCCCAATTCCAAAGTACCTTTGATATTTATATTATAAATTTTGCAGGCTTTAAATTCTACAAAAACATTTTCAATACATAAATCTGTTTAAGATCCAAAGACTCCGAAAAAAATAAACACTTCCCATGCTCTTCATGTCAATATTATCATCGTATACTTCAGTGAAATTCATTCAAGCCCGCAACTTCAATTCTAAAATTTTATCCCTTGTAAACTAGGCTTAGTTCTTCAATTGAAACCTACTATATGAAGATCCAACAAAAAAATATGTAGTATAGACCGCTATAAATAAATTTGAGGATAAAAAAACTGCTTTTTGGATCGCACTCATATATTAAGTAATCGCCGAACAGAACGATGTGAACACTTCGTCAGCACAAATTTTGCTTAACGACTTGAAAATCGGCAAGTATTCTGTCGCTCATATAGTTTTATCTTCATATTTCATATGACTACTATACAATGTATTCATTTTACTTATATAATTTATTATCGAATTATATTTATTTATTACACCCCTATTAGTAATAGATATACGTTGTTACATTACATAGGTTCATTTGTTCCTCCAGACTGCGCGCTGTTTAGATATAATACGTAAGTGTACAACTTATTCTTTCATCCGGTCAGGCATTTATATCCACTTGAATTATTAGTTGCTGCCATTTAATTCGAATTCGCTTGTTTATTTAGCCACGCCATTTACTTAAAACCGACATACTCTATGAAGGGTGCGGTTATATTTCTAGTGTTTGAGTTTGAATCAAAGTTCTCACCTGAACTAGTAGGGTTACTGGTGATGCTAATATCTGCCAGAGATCATTGGGAAACCACTATCAATTACCCGACCAGTTAATGCCACCTACTCAGCATTCTATTTTTCAACCCTCTGGATCCAGCATCTACCAGTACAACACTAAATCTTGAATCCATCAACTTACTTTAGTACCTTCGTCGACCAGGACTACTACTAGATTTGGTATTACTAGTCCTCACGACATTCCCTTCTTTCATAATAATTATATAAGTGCTTTATAGAACCATTCGAATATATATGTATACTTCGCAATCTATAATATTACCTGCACTAAGGAATCTAATATTATACATAAACATTATTTATTATTCTTAAGCATCTGAGATATCAGCAACTTGAGAGTCCCAAAAATTTTTCATATCTTTGATAATTAAGGAAAAATTTTACATATTAGAAAGAAAATGAATTTAGTTCATACTGGACAACAAGTTGAACAACAAACTACTCAAGCTGAAATGGTCAACTTATTATTCAGCAGATTAGGAGTCCCAAAATTGTTTTGATATCTTTGATAGTTAAGGGGAAAAAAATTTTTTAACATATTGAAAATGAATTTAGATGAAATCGAAAAACACATTGAACCACAAGAAACTCAAATTGGAGTGGTAAACGTATTATTCTGCGTACACAACGTTATTAAAAGATATAAAGTATTATAAAGTACTGAACCATAAGAAGAAGCTAAAACAACAAAAGTGGGAATGCTAAGCTTTATTTATAACCAGAACTTCGAACGGCATTATTTGCGGCCCGTTTATTTTTTTTTTTTTCTTTCTTTATTATTAAATTATAAATCCTTATATAATTACTACTTATACGCCTATCTTAAATCGCAGAGCTTCATATTATGCATGAATGCTGTATATAATGATTTGTTTTATAATCTTTTAATAAAGAAAGTCGGAACAATAATCATATCAAGTTAATGATTTGACTATAAAATGATCATATTAATAAAACTGGTAAAAATTAAACATAAAATATTGTGAATAAAAGTTCTGAAGCTTTTATGAAAGATTTTGTTGGATTCCAGTTGTTCTTAACTGTAATTGTTGAATAAACATTTGTTCATCACTTAAAGTGTCTGACATGATTATATACGATCGTTCTTAGCTATTATAAAAGAACTAAATAACTATAAATAAATGAAGTGAAAAGATAGCAAACTTTTCACTTAAGTAGACGAGAAAAACTTTCACAGTTTTTCCCACAGAGTTTAGATCACATAGAGATGAAACCGAGGGTTTCATCTCAACAGATTTGGCATTTTACGATATCTCCGGTGCCAGACGGTCGTTTGGCAAACACTATTGTAAAATTTTATGTTAGTTGACTTTTTGATTACGTACAACTTATAGCTTGGATCTTTTCAAGTTTTAGGTTGCGTATTGAATCGTTCTAATTCAATAAGGTAATACGACAATTGGGCGTATATGAGTCAGTTAACCTCTAAACAATTAACTACTCTCTATTAGAAGCACGCCTCTTTATATAATATTACATACTATTAATCTATCCTTATCCTATCGCTTTATTTATTTTTTGCCCATCTTAGTTAATCTAGCATTCATCGTGTTCTTATTATTTATCTTTTACCTTTCGAGGTAATTTCCTTTTTTAATCATTGCATGCTTGCACGTGAATGATTTAATGCTAATTTTCCTATTTCTCTATTATTCTAATTCTATGGTGCACTGATTTGGATGCTATAATATTAAGACTAACTAATTTTAATCCCTTACAATCGTGTGATTTGGGAGGTTAGTGTAGTGGTTAGCATACCACCCTTCCAAGGTGGTGACATGGGTTCGAATCCCGTATCTCTCAAAATCTCTCAGATTACTAATATTTTTTTAATATTTTTTTGTTCTTCTCATAGGTCTAGTTATTTTTCAATTCACACAGAATAAAAATAGAAAATTAATCAAATCGTGTTAAGGACTCATTCTAATACCAGCGCTTTAGATAAAGAAAATGTAATATCTAAAAAGTTGGATTGAAGTGACATTTGTCTTCTTGCAATGCACAGCTTTGGAAATTCTGCATGCTTACTATTCGATCCTAAAATTATCTATTCCAGAGACAAGTTTTTAATCCAAGGATCAAGTTAATAGATTTTAGTCAATGTTTTTTAAAAATATATGAAGTGATATAAAAGAAAATAAATGAAATAAAAATAAATAAAATAAACTAAAGAAAGTAAACAATTAGTTTGATTTAGATAATAATTTTTTTAAAGATTCAAGTTGAGCTTTTAAGCTTTCGTTTTCTTTAATTAAATTTTCGCATTTATCCTCTAATTGAGACATTCTTTCCATTTTTCTGGCTCTTGATCTTCTAGCAGCTTCAGTATTTCTAGCTCTTTTCAAAGAAGCGATATCACCACTTTTTGGAACAACGGGAGGTAAAGGATTAGATCTTTGCTTTCTTGTATAAGGAGTACAACCTAATTTATCCTTTGAAGCATTGGATAACGATTTGGAGTCTGGATCAGATGGTGAAGATAAATCAGCAGTTGAATAAGATCTTTTAGAAGAAGATTGTTGAATATCTGTTAAATTTTGAGAAGAAGTAATTGAAGTTGGAACAGTTGATTTTGATCTCGATTCTAATTCGAAAGTTTTAAAAATATCTTCATTATCAACTTCTTTCTTAACATGTGTGTCATATAACGAAGAATCAGCAAAATCAAACATTTCTTTTAATTCTTCATCAATTGAATCAATTGGTTTTAATAAAGGATCATTTGCATTTTTAAATACAGAATCAAAAATATTTGAATCAACAACAAAAGGTGCTAATTTTTCATCTTGATTATCATTAATTGGAGAAGTAGCATCTGGATCACTCATTAAATGTAAATCCAAATTTTCCAATAATAAATCATTATTCTCAAGCTTTGGAGCTTCTTGAAGAATGAGATCATTAGATAATAATAAAGATGATGGAACATCATTTAAGGTTGTTGTAAAAGAAGTAAATAAGTTTTCTCCGAGTAACATTTGAATAGTAGACAATTTAGTAGTTTTAGATTGAGTAATTAAGTAATAAGTGGAGTTAATAATAAGTTAATGAGTAGACTTGAATAGTAAGTAATAATAATTTAAGTGAAAGTATAATTGATTGACTTTTTTTGAATTAATTTAATGAATTTAAATAATTGGGGTAACTGAACGTCATGATTGACATTTTAATAATTGAAAATTTACGATAGCATATTGAATAGAGTATAGGTGACTTTTTAAAATTGTAAAATATTGAATTTTTATAATTTTTTTCTAGTTAGATTTTTAGAATATCTGATATTGATAGAAAAAATTGAAAAAATAATTGGGTAAAACAAATAAAATAATGTTTTTTTTTATTTTTTTAAATAATAATAAGTAATTTATTTAAAAAATAGTATAGAAAAAAAGTAATAATTTGAAAATCAAACAAAAAATTTAAGCTGACATTTTGGTAACTAAGATAAATAAAATAAAAACCAAAATATAGAAGACAGTAAAGTAAGTTTTGTTTGTAGAAAGCAGTTGCTGATGTTTTTCTTTTATGTTGTTTGTTTGTTTGTTTTGTATGAAAAAGTCGGTAAAAAAGGAAAGGAAAAAAAAGAAAGGAAAAAAAAGAAAGAAAAAGTCGGATAACAATATTTTCAACAATCAAGAAATACACAAGTGCTCAACTGAACGGAAATAGTATAGATTTTATAGATTTTCTAAAAGATACAGTCTAGTGAGTCATTTCATGATTGCAATTTCCAAAATAAGCAAGTAGTCTGGGCGCGGAAAATAAATATGGTGCGGTGTGAGGGTTACAAGTGGCAGCTAAACCGGTACCGGCAGGAAATCAGAGAAAAGGGTAGAATGGTAAATTTTTCTATCAATTAGCGTCGATAGACGCTTGGAGAAAAATCGAACCGAGAAAAAATTAATTTCTTAATTTGGATATAAAATGTTTTTTTATTTTTTTAACTAATTTTTTTTTAAAGTAGATAATTTTCTGAATAGGAGATAAACACTAACAATATAAGTACTCATTAAACATACAATCAATGGCGCTTGTAAAATCCAAAAAGAAATTTACATTGTCAGCTAAGTCGACTCAGTCGAAAAGATCTCAAAAAAGAAGTAGAGATGATATAGAAAAAGAAGAAGGAATAAACGAAAATAAAGAAAAAAGAGAAGAAGAACAAAAACAAGACGAAAGATCAAGTTCAGATCAGGATTCTGATGAAGAAACAGAACAAGAACAAGAGGAAGATTTTGATGATGATGATGATATACCCATTCAACAAAAAAAACAGAAAAAATCAAAGAAACATGAAACTGAACAATTCTCTAATGCAATGAATGCACTTTTAGATACTCACTTAAAAGCTTATGATCGTAAAGATCCAATTTTGGTACGTTCAAAGAAGGAACTTAAGAATTTTGAAAACAATAAATTAGAACAAAAGGCCAAAAGATTGTTATTAGCTGAAAAGAAAAAGAAATTAACCGCTAATAGGAATAAAAATTTACTACCAACTGATGACAATATTGCAAGATCCGTTCTTCAACATGAAAAGCAATTAAAAAAAACTGCTCAAAGAGGTGTCATTAAACTTTTCAATGCTATTTTAATGACCCAAACCGGTACTCAAGCTGATATTAAGAATGAATCTGGTCTTTTAGGTAATTCAAAAAGAAAAGAATTAGTCAATGAAATTAGTAAAGAAAAATTTTTAAGTTTAGTTCAACAATCTGGCAAATAACTAAATTTAATAATTACTCATTTATTGGTCTATTGGTCAATTAGCTTTTTTTCTATATAAAAATTATTTTCCATCCTTCTTCTGTATCATTCATATACTAATACACTGTAATTAATTATCATAATTATTTACAAGATTTTTAATTTTATATATATGTACATACATATATATATATATATATTATATTATATTATTTATAAGCTATTAATAACATCACTAACAGCCCCTCTACTTGCTTTCCATTCTTGATTGATTTTATTCCAAGGAATTTTTGAGAACAACTTACGTTTATCAGTAATATTTTCAGATTTCATTAATTGTTCAACTTTTGATTTGATTTCATCTTCAGTTGCAACAGGCAAAACATTTAAATATTTTTTAATAATAATTGCTTCATCTAATTCTTTTTGAGCTAATTCTTTGAATCTTTCAGGTTGATCAGGTTTTAAAAATTCACCAGCAGTTTCGTTTCTTTGTTTAACTAATTTATTCAAATGATCATAAATTTTAAATTCATCAACGATTGAACCATGATTTTCAATTTCTAAATTTTTCATTTCACTTAAGACACTTCTTAATGTAGTTTTTTCTAATGGTGGTGCTTTATTTCTAATAGATAATTTTAAATCATTACGTAAAGTTGTGAGAAACGATTCATAAATTGGTCCTGCGGTTGAGGATGCAGTTGTAGAATTATATCTAACGACAATCCTGGATGTATTTCTGAAAAAGGACAACATATTTGTGCTTGGAAGTTGGGATTTGAAATTACAAAAAAAAGAAGCAAGAGATATATTGAACAATAATACCATAAGGTATAAGATTCGAGCTGCCTGCAAATGTGCCATTCCATATTTCTTATGGCGGAATGCCTTTGCATATAAAAACTTTCGTGGAGCAGTTGATAAATTGCGCCACAATTGAATTAATTAGGAAAAAGTATCAAAAATTTCAGTCTGACATTATATATATTATATCAATTCTGTAGAACGTCATCTTAAAAAATAATTAGTTAAACATATATAAACTCAGAAAACACATAATACAAATACAGTTCAGATAAATTAAAAAAGATTATAAATTCGAGTGAGTAGGTAGCTCTTTTGAATTCATCAAGTTAGACCTTAAAGATCCAGAGTTGGGAAGTGGATGGGTTTGTCCAAACAACTTTTAAATTCCGATGGTGATATCTCTAAAGTTCCACAACCAATCGAGTAAGAAGTTGGTGTAATTATATTTGATTTTAACCTCACCATTGCATCAACAGTGTATGGGCTAAGACTTTTTTTTCTAGACGTATAACAGTTAGAGGCAATCGAAAAAAATCTTTCAACACATGCACTTGAAGTAGTCCCAGCTAACACTCTTTTTGCCAGTCTAGATAAGTATGAGAAACTACTCTCATTATCTCTCCAAAAACCGAGGACATCATCAAATTATTACATGGATAATCTAACTTCTTCTGTTTTGCAATATGTAGTTTAATCTTCGAACTTTGCACCAGCTTTATATATTGCTCAAGGTTATTTTGGATAAGTCTTTTTACGTACCACTCAGTAGTACATTCCCATTCAATTTCAAAGTGTCAGAGTATGCAAATAAATTGCGTGTCGCTCAACAAATCACAGCAAATTCGGATTATGAGCTCAGTTGGTATACAAAGACAGTCATTCTGATTTAGTGAGTGAAATATCTAAATACAATAGGCAATACGTACCAGCACCTTGTTAACAGTATATTAATCTTTTTCGGCCAACACACTCTCTTGTTCGTATATCTATTATAACTAGAATTAGGATGATTATCACAGTAAAGAAAACTACCAAAACATTATACATAACTATAAGGAACAGAATCGTCGACAGTTTTTCACTGCGACGAAACAACACTGCATATGCAGTACTCAGGTGCAATAAGAATCACCACGCGAATATCTTATGCACCGACACAAAGTCACATTCAAAATAATGCAAAGGATCACAACAATCAACAGAACGTCTTAGCTGATACATCAACTGTTCATGATCTAATAAAGGCTGTTCCTTTGTTTTGTCAACCATCAGAAACTTTCCAATATCGAAAATCTTTCATTTCCGCAGTTTCAATGCTTTCTACCTCAGTAAAATCCGTAAGACTTTATTTTTTCGAACGTCTTGACGACTTTTTTAAGTCAGCAACCATTGAATTGCTTAGTTTCACGTAAATCTCGTTTTCATCAAATGTTATCACCTTCGGAATTTCACAGTTTAAATTGCCTAATGCTTCATGATTTATCTCCACAAGCGCTTTCTGACAAGCAGCGTCAAGCACTGAGTTTTTTAACTCCTCTATGGTATGTGGTATTGTAGGATCAATACCGAAGGAAGTATCTATGCCAATTTTTCTGCTTCCCACCGCATCGGTGCCATCTAATCCAGCATTGCTATCAACGTAAACCAAAAATGTCATTAAGGGATTGAAAAAGTCTGAAAGTATTAGACTTCTGGATTCAGCTGCAGCAGCGTGATATTTCTTCAATGTCTTTCTGGCATAGTAACCACATGTTTTCAGCTCAGACTATCAAGTTAACCTCTTTTAAAAAAATTAGAAGCACAAAATTCCGTCTAACAAAAAATCAAGATCTCGCAGAATCTGTCTTCAATACGAGGATGATATATTGGAGGCAGATGCAATATCAAGAAGAACGTTAAGATTCATAAACATCTGATGTTAAACATCTAAGACAACCAAATAGTTGTATTCCATCTTACAACATTTGATATCATCTTTTGCAAGGTTAAATGATTTTTCTTCTTGGTGCCTTTCCGTATAATGAAGAATTGCATTTTTGTACTTTAACGCAGATTTTCTGCATTTTGAATGTAGTATTCCATTTCGTTCTGACATTTAACGAGAGTTTTTTGAAAGGTAGTTTTGCAGCTTTACATGAATCAGCCCAAGCTTCTTTGAAATGGGTGGGTTTAATGAAATTTCGGTATCTTAACATAACTCGAGACGCTCCAACATTAACATATGAAATAAATTTAGGTGAAGAGTTTTCACCTGCCAGCTCGTTATCCGCTAAAATTTCCAGATAGCTTGATGTTTCATCCAAAAACTTATCAACGTAGATTTAAAGATTTTGTCATTGTTCCGTTTGAATAATACAGCTTCTTCTGAATCACTGCCATGTTCTAATTCCGCAATAAACGCAATAGTTGCTTTTTCCACATCTATATTCACAGCCTCACCATCGTTTTGTGTTTCTTCCTCATTTACTTGCATTCCCTCAGCTTTATCATCATCATCATCATCATCAACATCATCATCAACAACAACATCATCATCAGTATCTATACCGCTAGCACAATTGTCATTTAGTTCATTTGAAACGAGTATAGGATTCTGCGACAACAAGTGTATTATCAACCACCTCATTTAATTCGCATGCTTCATCTTCAGTTCTTAAAATAATATGAATAAAATTTTTAATAAACTGATAAAGTGGAGTTGTGGATAATATGCGGAGAGAACTTTACCAAAGATGATGTACCTCTAAAGAAGAACAACTTGGATAAATTATCCTTGAAGCCATTCTTAATTTTGTAATTAACCATATTATAAAAGTCCTCTTCAAATTTGATATTATTACTTGCAGAGTCCGGAATTATGTGAGATATTTTATAAGTAACGTCAAGCTCATCAACTGTTTGTTTAATCTGTTCAGCTATATATCTCGCTTTATGAACGTTCCTATCAACGGCTTTGTAACAAAGCATATGCTTCTCGTTCTCAAAGTTGGAATTAATAAAACTAACCATACAACAATAAAAACCGTGTTAGCTTTACATCGCTACTCTCCCATAAATCAAAAGTCAAACCAACAGAGGTAACTTTCCGTAGTCTTTGATGTAAATTAAGTTTAAACTTCTAGTCCATTAACAAAATATTGTCGTAAACTTTATTTCTATTTTCAAATGATGTGTGATAACCTAAAAATTCAGATATCGCCTTAAACTCTGGAGATGAAATGTTGCTAAAAGGAATATTACATGCGATAAAATAATCGATTAGCTTCTCAAATTGTCCTTGCTCGTATAGAGAAAATAGTTTGATGAAAACAACATTTTCCTACAAGACTCTCAATTTTAATAATTGTATTTCGACAAACTTTTTTTTGATGGGTTTTGAGCATCCTATTCTGAAGCATCATCATGGTGACCTAAATGTTTTCTTTTATAAACTGACATATGCTTGGATTTCATATGCCTTTGGTTCTTTTAAGGTCACAGAATACTTACAATTCTTAGAAACATCACCTTCAATTGTATAGTTTTTATATACTATATTTTTATTTTTTTGGTGATAACAGAAGTAGAACCATTTTTAAGCTCAGTAGGTGTAAAGGAATTCCAGATACACTTGGTTCTGTTGCTAATAAAAATATATTCTTCTGAAGAGATTGGAACGGGTTCCTGATTACTGCCGCTAATTTTCAAAAATTGACCTAATGATGATTGTTTCATTCAGCTTGCTAAGTTTCAAAAGGTTCACATTAGAGAAATAAATTAAAAAAATAATTTACCTGAGGTCTGCTATAAAATAAAGTAGTACACACAAAAACGTCAAACGTTGGTAGAAAACAGGAACTACGTGCTTTACGTAAAAATAAAACAAAATATTTTTATTAAGTTATTATGAGGATTATTTTGCTCACGTTAGGCAACAAAAGTGGAATTTCATGCCAGAATGGCAACATTCCATGCCATTCCAGAGTTTCGCACAAGGGACATTTTAGCAGGCAGCTCTACTTTTTCTTAATATCTTATTGATGTTTTGTTTTATTTACGATTCAACTGTTTCTAAAAATTTAAAGTTTTATAAATTTACTATTCCTGTTATATTCAATTAGTACCATTTGATTGATTAATTTCTTGGCATAAATCCTAGTATCATCTTTAATGTTATATGATATCTATTATCACCATTTACTTTGATTTCATTTTCTTCTTCAAATGATTCAAACGAGTATGATGCTGAGCATTCAATAATTGATAATAATAAATTGGATAATACAAATTCACAATTTCAGGATCATGATTTGGTTTGTGAACATAAACCGTTATTGAAATCCGTTAATATTCCATATTATATTCAAGGTGAAAATGAAGATTCAATTGAACTTCAAATTAAATCATTAGTTTATGTTTTCCATAAATTTAAAATCTCAAGTTTAAAACCATTTTTAAAAATAAACGACACTGACGATTATGATTTTGATTATTTATTAAATAATCCGTCTCTTAATAATTCATCTAACAAATTTAAAAACATTGTCAGTAACAATAATAATAACAATAAAGGAATATTATTAAATGATAAACTTGATAGAATTTATAATGTTGATCATTTTAAAAATCAATTATTGAATGATCCACATAGAATTTTAATTGATTAGACCAAAAATAAATTTAGATCTTTATTAATTTTATCTGATTTCCCGAAAGAATTTGCTGATATACCCAGTCTTGAAACTCCAAATTTTAACTTTATAATTTTAAAATCAAATGATTCAATTGAAAAATATATTGATATAATTGTTAATAAATCCGGTATATATAGTGAACATAGAATTAATAATAAAGTAAAAATAAAAATTCTAATGAAAATTATAAATAGACATTGGAAACATTTAGAATTAAATAATAACGGTAATAATAATCTTAATAATAAGATAATACAATTATCTAAAGATGATAGGGCACATATAATCAAATCATATCTTCAAAAATTAGCGATTCATGTTCAGATACAAAGAATTTATAAGGCTGCTTTAAAGCAAAAAGAAAGAGAAATAAAAAATAGAAGATTTCAATATTCAAATGATAAATCGATTCAATCTTATAAAAGCTTAAAGGCTGAAAGATCAAGAATAATGTTTATTACCGGATTCTTCAAGTTCTCCAATAAAAAATGATACCACACATAAATTTAAATGCTTCAAATCCAAATATTCCACAAACAAATAGTTCCATATCAATAATTGAATTAGATGATACCAACAACTCAAATAATAATACAGATTGTCCATATTATTCAGATGGAGCAGATTCTCAAGCTTCAAGTAGCACTAGCAGCGTTAATTTTTCTAAAATGTTTACAGCAGAAGAAAAACATGTCTGCTTTGAACAGAGTAAAATGACTGTTAGAATTAGAATTGAAAGGGAAAAAACATTGCTGTTATATTGATTATTGTAAAGAAACTCATCTTACTATTGTTTATTATTTTATTATTTTTATTAATATTGTTACTATATCGTTATTTTTATAAAGTTGATTTTTTATTTTATTATGAGAAAATTATGTACTGTTTATGTAATATAAATGCATTATTGTAAATTTAAACCACAACAATGCGATTCAATTAAATAAAATTTTCTATTAAAATTGTAGAGCATCGCAATACTGTTGACATAAATCACTTAAATAATCTAATTTGGATTCACTTAAAACATTAAAACATAAATTACCAGTAGGAAAGTTATATGTTTCAATCAATGATTTAATCATGGTAATACTTCTACTGAATCTTAAAATTAATCTATTTTTACGTTCAGTTTCAGCTATATTTTTTATTTCATTATCAATTTCTAAAATATTCATATCTTCATCCATATGTTCAATTTCAATTAAAAATCCTTTAAATAAGCCATGTAGTAAACAATTACTTGTTCTTAATTTAAAATTTTCTCTAGTTTTTAATGTTTTTTTACCATTACTTAAATCTGTTGAATTTATTTCTGAGATATCATCAAGTTGAATATTTAAAACATATCCTAATCCACCTTGTCATCTGATAGTTTGTTTTAATGTCCATAAACTTTGTAATTTGGATACAAGCATAAATTCCAGATTCTCTTTTGTGTGAAAGCTTAAATTATTACAACATCCATTCTGAATATGTTTTAATAATTTTTTACGTCTTTTCATTTCATCTAATGAGTTTGACTCAAATTTATTCATTATTAAATCATCATCAACTTCCGTATCTAAAATTGATTCAATTTTTGTTTCATTATCGACTGACTCCATTTTTGAATCACCATCTTTATCGACTTTAATTTCTTCCTTAATTTCATCTTTGCTTTCTTCTTTACTTTTATCTTTACTTTCATCTTCACCACGATAGTAATTCAGACCTTTTGTAGGAAACGAATCAAGACTATTCATAATGTTTGTAGAATTTGGAACACACGTCACAATACTTTTATTATTATTAATAATGCTAATCATCCCATTCCCACCTTCCTCATCATTTAAATATGATAACTGTAATGTATAAAGATATCGATTAGGAACTTGTTTTGAACCCACATTTAATGGCCTACTGAATTTATTATTTAAAAATATTCCTAGTTCAAATTCCCAAGGTGGAAGTGTTTCTGGAAGTTGATTCATAATCATATCATGAAATTTCGTAATTGTAGTGGGTGTCGCATGATTAACGAATAAGACTGCAGTAACAATTGATTTGATCTTTTGGTTGAAGCAGTTGATAACTGGTAATTGATGGATGATAAATATTCAGTGATAATAAAAAAAATTAAAATATTATCTTCAACTCATGTCTAATTGATATCGTTGTCTAGTCGAGCTTAACAAAAAAAAAAAAGTACAACATGACATTTAGTTTATTTGAGTCCTTCCATCTTTTGAAGCTTTGTTTTCTTCTTGGTTTAATTTTTTTTTGATAACCGCCTTATTCAATTAACAACACATACTTATAAAACAAAAGAGACAATTGATAGAAGATTTGGAGTTGGTTGAATATGTTATAATCAAGAGGAAAGTCAATCCCGAAATTTATATAAACCTGAGAATGATAAGCGTAATCATGACATTTTGAAACTTAATAAATACATATCAAATTCAACCGTTGTTTTACAGCAATATGAAGTGAATAGATTGATGGATAAATATTTTGAAGGTCGTGAAAATTTAATTCAACTACTTAGTGATGATGATGCAGAACTACATGATATAAAAGAACTTAAAAAAACCACAATATGAAACGGAGATTTTTCATCATTTCTCAATCTTTGCTCATCATCAACAAATAGCGAACAGTTAACCAAGCTACACACTTTGAAAGATGGAACATATGATATGGTTTCATTATGCCAAGATTATAATTATATCAAAAAACCGATTTATAATTTTGAGAATCCATCAAACTTGATATCTAATCATAGAAGACAGCAGATGAAGCAAATTAAACGTAAATTAGAAAACACAGAAAAACTGAATTTTTGAAGCTCATTTACATCTGATTTGAAGTTGAGTGTTTTATTTACGTTATCAAAAAAATCTGGAACACAGCTAGATTTAAAAATCTTATTTACTGAATGGCTTTCTTTACCAAGATATACATCTTATTGATCTGTTGAAATAACAAAATATAAAGTTTATTTAAAAGACATAATTGAAAGAGATGGTAACATCAAAATAGATAACATCGAATACATGAATTACTTACAAAACTTACAAACTTATTTAGAAAATTATATTAAACGTGCATATCCATTAATTAACAAAACTAATTCTCAGGAAACTTCAGAATTTAAACATTCAAATAAATTTTGTCTGTTTGCAATAAAGAATTTGCGAAAGATACAGTCTATGATATTCATTTAAAGGGTAAAAAGCATATTAATGCACAAAAGCGTAATTCAGAGGTATTAGAAATTGAAGCAAATATAGTTAGTATATTGGAAAACCAACTACAAACTCAATGGCAAACACAATTAATGAGCTTGAACGTTTGGATTTATTGACTGTTAGAGAATGTGAATTAGAGAAACTTAATAATAACAAATTTGAAATCTCTGGTGAATTAGCTCCGCTATCACTTTTTTATGACCGTATACTGTGGGAAACACTTAATAATGCTGAAGGTACATTGGAAAATAACGAGGGTGATGATGATGAAGATGATGATGAGGATGATGAAAAATTATATAATCCATTGAATTTACCAATTGGACCAGATGGTAGACCAATGCCATTTTGGTTATATAAAATTAAGGGTTTATCACATGAATTCAAATGCGAAATTTGTGATAATGAAGTATTTCGTGGTAGATCTGCATATAATAAACATTACAAAAGTAACAAACAACTTAATAGATTGAAAAAACTTGGAGTTGTTTCATATAAAATTTAAAGATTTAAGCACGACTAAAGAAGTTTTACAGCTATTAGAGACAATACAAAAGAAAAAGCGTGAAGAACCTCAATTTTGGAGATGAATTTCAACAAGTTGGAGATGATCAAGGTAATGCAATGAGTAAAAAAGTTTATAATCAATTGAAAAAGCAGGCATCATTATGATTTTTTGTTTAAATTTAAATATTTATAAAATTTAACTGGGAATTTTCTTTTTATGTTATACAAATATATGGTATACAGTAAATTGTCTATGTGGGTGTCGAAATTGTTTCTTCTGAATTAAAATTTGGCCTGTATTTTTTCAAGTAATTTAAACACTCATTTTTGAACTGTTCATTATTTTTTTCAACCACATCATCGTATAAATCAGTTAAAAATTATAAGCAATCGTTTAAGACGGACCGTCTGAACATAATTAGGTAAAATAACGGTTGAAATCCCATTTTGAATCTAACCGGATCATTATAAATTGACTTAAGTTTTGAAATAAGTGAAAGATTTAGATACAGTAATTCACTTAATAATCGTATACCAAGCATCTACAGTCAAATAGTTTTGTTTTAATTGACTTGCAAGATTGAACTACTATGTACCATTATAATTTATCACAAACTTAGACTATCCAATCAAAATTAGAAGTAATCTTCCCTTATGTTGCTGATCACACTTGAGCATTTTGTAAGATGAAAGGATCACAATATTATTATTCATAAAAATATAGAAGAACCTTTGAGGGAAGAGCCTGGTTTTTGTTATCTTGAAATATATCAGGTAAGCCAAGATTGCGAGTAAGAATGGAGACCGACTCTATCGATTTAAAAAACTTTAAGCCATCTATCTAGCTACTTCTTTTATTATACTTTTTTAAGGCAGGTTTCTTAATGATGTTCTATACGGCTTTCTAGAAAAATGAATATATATATGCATAAATAACTTAGAATACCTTTTAGTGATTAATAATCATTTAACGTAATTTAATAATACTATTACCGAACATACACTGTGAATAAAAAGTCATAAATTAATAATTATTAGATAGTAATATAAAGGTACTACCCCGTATTACGGTCGCGTAAAACGTCGAGAATAATATTACTTATTAGAAACAATAGGATATTTTCCAAAATTTATAGAAATCACTATATGTAGTTCTTTACAGGTAATCGGAGATTACATTATTAACATTCTAGCGTTAAATATATTGACATCAATAATACACACACATATATATATATATATATATATATATTTATATTTAAGCAATAAGTTAGTCACACTATTAAGATTTAATTTAAGAGCGCCTGCTCTGTATGTGATATATATACATATTTAATAAATTCACAAGTAAATTAAATTATAAAAAATTAGTTTCGCTTTCTTTTTACCATTTCTTATAATAATTTGTGCCAAAAAAGTGCCGCGTTGAAGCTTCCGATACGAGATTGCTTGTGTTTTTTAATTCCAGCAAACCAATTCCAATTAATAAACACTTCTGGTTTATCATGCTTGCTCTTTTTAAGAACTTTTTAATGTTTTAATAATTTTATATTTTTTTGGGCACTTTATTCCGCAATCGGATTTAATCATAATAAGATGACATGATAATTGTCTAGACTTCGGTTAGTATATCTAACCATCTATGACATTTATATATAATATATCCACATAAAGAAAATTAAACCAACCAGGTCCTCATGTATGTACAATTGTTCAATTTAAAGATTATCTAAATGCCAACTTAATAAACGTATGAAACTTTTTTTTTTCTGAAAGAGAAGCTAATTTATGTTATAATGTATAACATATATTCATAAAATTCATGGTTTGGATACTATTCAAAATTTTACTTTTTTCGTACACTAAGAGCTGAATATGTTTAAATAAACTAATATATATATATATATATTTATCATTTAATTAAAGAAAGACGCAAAATTAAAGTTTAAAGCTAAATTAATCCATTTCCATAAACGATTAGGGTTTTGAAAGATTAACTTACAAAAAAGTCAACAATACGCGCATATATATTATAGCAACTTACCTTCAAAAAATGTCTCCGAATAAAGCTTAAATTTTTTAAATATCTTTCAGATGCCCATCAAAAAATATTATCCCGAAGATTTATTTTTCCTTATAATTATTTTTTTACAAGCTGGTTTTTTTTTTGAAAAGAATCTTGTATTTGTTTGCCAAGTGTTATATTATCGTTTTAAAATTCTTACTAAGTTAAAAAAAGAAAAGTTCACGTATTTGTTTTAAACATATTCCAATTCAAACAATAATTCAAAAAAGTGCTTTACAATAGTACAATAAAGAGAAAACATCGTTCTGCTTCGGGAAATCTTAGACTTTTTTGAATGTTGTTTACTGTGTATTCACATATATACATATAATCAAAGAAATATAAAATAAATACATGAGCATATTTATGCATCACAAATCTAGACCCTTTTTATCTCAAAATGATATGCAAATAATTAATTGCTTCTATTTACCTTTTGACTTTTTTGATTGCATTTGGCTGAAGATGATGGAAGTTTGCTCAAATTTATTACTCCTCTTACTATGTATGCACATTATTAAAAAAAGGATAGTTATTGTACAGTAATAAACTTCTATCTCGGGTTTCACATTATTATAATATTGATTATTTAAGTTAATGCATGTTTATTTTTAATTACACTTTTTAAAAAATATCAAACAATTTTATGACAGCAATAAAATGGAAAACATTACGTATTTATTTTCTAATCTTGCTGGGCAATTGACTATCTATAAACTTTCTAGTCATGTTAACATACAATTTTATGTCATGGTTGTTTGTTTTAATTGCTGGTCTTTTGATCCTAATCTATAAATAATCTTTCATTCCTCAGCGGACTTTCATTTCTTTAATAATTTAATTCATTTCAATTTAGAAAGGTTCTTTTTAAGGTCCTGCTTTTTTGTTTCCACAACCAAACATATTTTATTTTATTAAATGTTATCCGCTTTATTCAATTCGATACCGTTTATTTTATCTGCAGCTAGATTGAGTTTAGCTTCGGATATTACTAATATATCCTCAGATGTGATTGGTTGCACTGCAGCTATTGTATCATCATCTACTGGATTTAATGCAAATTTTTACAGATATTCATTGACTGATTTAATCAATTCTAATGCTAACAATTGGATTGCAAATTCAATCACTGAGTATGGTCTTTTAACATCAGCAACTGGTATTACTGACCCAAATTTTAGTTTCTCCGCTGCTTCTGCCGCTAGTGTTTCTCTTTATGGTCTCCAAAGTATTAATTTGAAAGACACTGCTTTAGAACTTACTGGTTATTTCATTGGTATGTGAATATATATTTCATATTGATTTTTTTAGTTTTTTTATCAAAACTGAATAAAATACTAACATTAATTTTTTTATTCTATTTATATTTTTATTTTATTTTCAAATAGCTCCTGAATCTGGCGTTTATCAAATTTCAGTTAACAATGCTGATGGTGGTATTTGCTTTTGGTTAGGATCTAATACCGCTTTTGATTGTTGCACTCAAAGTTCTATCACGATATCGGAAAATGATATTCTTTTAGGCGTTAGATCGAATGGTAAATACTCCTCCTATGTATACCTTGATAAAGATGTAATGTATCCAATGAAGATTGGATATATCAATTACATTTTAGATGATGCGTTGAATTTTAGTTTTATTACGCCATCTGGTGAAATTATCACTGATTTCAGCAATACTATTGTCAATTTCGATACTAAAGATATCACTAATTGCGATGAAATAAGCGCAGCCAACAAGTTATCTAATGATGATTCTGCAACAGCATCTACTTCCACTCGTATTGATACAGCGACATCAAATGATTCTTCTTCCACTCCACCCACCCTTAGGACTAAATCTGTCCAATTTCATACTATCGACGCTAGAGATTTAGCTCAATCTACTCCATCTGCGACATATGCGTGGACTGGTTCTTCCACCATCACGTCCACACTTGTCTACCCGACCACCGATGCTAATAGCAACACCGTCATCACTACCGATATTGCAGTATTAGAGCCAGAAACCACCTTTGGTACATGGACCGGCACTACTACAAACAATGTTCTTACTTTCGTCACTGAGGTCGACACTTATGGCGTCCCCATGCTAACCTTTTACACATATGCGCAAGTTCCAAGTTCACCGCTTACTCCATCTAATACGTACTTTTGGACCGGATCTTCAACGATCACATCCAGCCTCAGTTACACTACCAACGATTGGTTTAAGGGACAAGTCACTACTACTGACGTTGCAATATTAGTGCCAGAAACCACCCTTGGTACATGGACCGGCACTACTACAAACAATGTTCTTACTTCCGTCACTGAGGTCGATACTAATGGCGTCCCCATGCCAACCTTTTACACATATGTGCAAGTTCCAGATCTGGGATCTATTCCATTTACAACGTACCTCTGGACCGGTTCTTCAACTATCACGTCTACCATTAGTTACTTCGCGTTCAGTACG
>JAMAJE010000268.1:0-24074 GCA_023629255.1 Pichia sp. PB3310
TCATTTTCTCTACCATTTAAAATAAAATTTGAAGTTGAATATGGATTTGAACTTTTTAAAAATAAATTTTTAGCATTGGTATATGGAGATTTTAATTTAAGTTGAGATATCGGACAAGATGATGATGATGATGATGTTGAAAGTAAATTATTATTTAAATTTTTTGAAATTGATTTTAATGATAAATTTGAGATATTAATAGTTTTATCAAATTTTTCAGGTGTAACAGGTGGAGAAATTAAACCTAATTTATTTGAATTTTGTAAAATATTTGATTTATGTTTTTTCAATAATTGTAACTCTTTTAATTCTAAATCATTTTCAATCAATTCATCTTCATTAATAAATTTTTCAAAACTTCTTTTTAAGTTATTATCAGTATTTAGCATGATGAGACCCAATTAAATTATTTAAAAGAAAGAAATTTTTATTTTTATCTTTATCTTTATCTTTATCTTTAAAAAAAAAAAAAAGATTTAGTTTAATTAAAAGAAAGAAAAAGAATTGAAAGGAAGGAAGGAAGGAAGGAATGAATCAATCAATGAATAAATAAATCATTGATTCAAAAAAATATTAACGCGTTTTAAAAGACTTAAACATTAAATATTAAAAAGTATATTAAAATAGACAATATTAACGAGTTTCAGATTCAGAAAAAGAAAAAAAAAGAGAAAATGGCTGGTCTAAGGATAATATCAATTAATATTCTTAAATAGGAAATACTCCCAAATAGGAAAGTTAATTCTTAATTAATTTCGTGTCATAAAATAAAATAAAATAAAATAAAATAAAAAATAAAAACTAATCGACGCGTCGGAAAAAAAAAAAAAAAGAAAAGAAACGAACAATTTTATTTTTTGGAATAAAATAAAATAAAATAAAATAAAATAAAAACCGGGTAACTATTGAAATAATTTTTTTAATTAGGAAATTAATTACTGCGCAACTTGAAATAATTAATTCACTTAATTTAATTTAATATTTATTTATTTATATTAATTTTCTATATTTTATATTCTATGTTTAATTTTAATATATATATAATATTGTACTATCTCTATTTTATCACTTGTTTTATCTATTCTTCTTAAGTTCCAAACTATACACTTATTATATACATATACTATTCTATCAAGAAATATTCTTGGTCCTACAATTTCTATTTCATTTTATTTTATTTTGTATCAGTCATTCTTGGGTTTTTTTGTTTCAAAAGAAAATAACTGCTGACCATTTGTTTTAATAATTTTATTTCCCCCCTTGTTTAGGGCAATTATTACATCAATTTTTTTTTTTCAATTAATATAATAGAATTCAAACATTATATTATATTATATTATATTATATTAAAAATAAAATAATAAAATATTAATTATAAATATGGTTCAAGATTATCATAAATCTGGAAATGGGCGATATTTTAAAGATGAAATGTCTAGAAAATCAAGGAAATATTATCAAACTCCTTATAATTATTCTTATTCTTCTTATTCATCAAATCCAAATCCATTTCCTTCACAAAATTCAGATAATTATCAAACTCAAAATATTGATGATCAATCTTCTAATCCTTTCTCTTCAAGAAGAAATGCTTCAAATACAAATTTAAATTCAAATATTAATAATATGAATATTAATGATAATAATAATATTATTAGCAATAATAATAATAATAATAATAATAATAATAATAATTCTGCTGATATTAATTCATCTTTGAATAATTCTAATTGGTATCATACTCCACCTTCAAAAAAAAATTTAAATTATAGATCTTCTCGACCCTCTTCAATTCCAAATAATACCAATAATAATCCAAATATTTTAAATTCAAATAGAAGAAATATTTCAAATCCTTATAATAGAGATGATCAAAAACAAAGATATTCAGATTATAATGATTCTTATATAAATTCATATTCTCAACATGATCATCATTATTTAAATTCTCCTGTTCATAAAAAATCAAATTTTAATAATAATAATAATAATAAATCAAATTATTATAATAAACATCAAATAATAAATTCAAATTTGACTCCAATTGGAAATCAAAACTTAAATTCAAATTCAATAGACTATAGAGAATTTTCTTCTTATCAACCAAATTTTTCTTATCCTAATAAAAATTCTTTTATAAAATTACAAAATTCCAACGAAATAAATAATATAAATTTAAATGATAAAAAAGATGAAGGAGAAATTATTAATAATTATAAAAATATTGAAACAGAAATTATTAATAATGATAAAAATAATGAAGAAAAAATTGCTGATAATATTAAAAATGATGAAGAAAAAGTTGCTGATAATATTGAAAAAGATCAAGAAGAAATTAATAATAATAATAGTAATAATAATAATAATGAAGATGGAATTATTAATAATCTTGAAATTCAAAAAGATGATAAAATTTCAATCTCAATTGATTCTAAAAATGATACCCAAATAAATTCAGATATTGAAACAAATAATAAAATTAATAAAATTGATAATAATTTAAAAATTGAAAATCAAATTGAAAATCAAATTAAAAATCAAATTGAACCTAAAATTTCTTCAAATTTGAAAATATTTGAATCAACATCAATTGATAAAGAACAACCCAATAATATAAAAGAAAATATTGAAAGCAATAAAACTGAAATTATTTATAGTGATGATGAATTTTCTGATGTTGAAGGTTGTATATTCCCAATGTTAGAAAAACAATATAGAGCATGGGATTTAAAACATACATCTAAATCAATTAGGAGAAAAAATCTCAAATATTTAAAAAAGACAAAATTACAAAATTTATCTCAATATAATTTTTTAAATAAATCACTTTTAATTTTTAAACAAGCTGATGCTTATATTCTTTTTAATAGCTTAAAAAGTATTTCTTTATTAATTGATTTAAAGAAGAAAAAATTAATTGATCAATATATTTATACAAATCATCTTTGGCAAAAAGATATTGAATTTTATAATAAACAATTAGAAAAAGCTTATTATAATGAAAATAATGAAGATAAAATTAATAAAAATGGTTCAAATCAATCTATTAAACAAAATCAACTTCAACCTTCAAAAACTACAACTTCAAGAAGAAGTAGGCATCATGGAGATTCTGTTAGAACTGAAGCTGAATTTATGGAAATTTTAGCATCTTTAGAACAAGAAAGAGAAAGAGATCCATTAATTAGAGCTCAATATGGTGCAGCAATTATACCTGATATGATTATAGATCCAATTGAAAAATATAGTTTAACTAGACATATGGATTCAAATAATCTGGTTGAAAATAAAGAAAAATGGGCTAAAAGAATTTATACTGATCCAGTTGATAATTTTACTGAAGCTGATCATGCTAAATTTTGTGAAATTTATACTTTACATCCAAAAAAATTTGGTCGTATTTCTCATGATATGGGTGGTTTAAGAACTTCTGAAGAATGTGTTTTACATTATTATAAAACTAAGAAAACAACTAATTATAAACAATTAGTTGCAAATAGAAATAAAAGATCTAAAAAGAAAATTATTAAAAAGAAGAAAGAATCAAAATCAAGAACTGAAACTGTTACATCAGATACTTCAAATATTGATGTTGAAATTCAACAAAATAATAATTCTGAAATAATTGAGACTAATAATATAGTTGATTTTAAACAAGAAGTTATAAATAATAATATTAATAATGATGATAATAATGATAATAATGATAATAATGATAAACAAATTGATATTCATAAACGTAAAATTTCATTTGATGAAGAAATTTCAATTAAAAGAACAAAAGTTTCTGATAATATTATTACTTCACCTAAAATTGAATCTGATATCAGTATTAATATTAAAAAGCAACAAGATATATTAAACCCAGCAAATCAATCAATTGAATCTAAACAAAATATTGAAATTGATGTACCAATTGTTAAGACAATTCAGTCTCAACATCTGGAAGAACAAGTAGATGATTCTCAAAAAGTTAAAAAGAATAAGAGAAAAGATGAAGAAAAACCACATATTACAAGTTATTGGAGTGTTCAAGATATTAATTGTTTCCCATCTTTATTGCAAACCTTTGGTTCTGAATGGGAAGAAATTGCCGATAAAATTGGGACAAAATCTGCTACAATGGTGAAAAATTTTTATCAGAGGGGTTTAGTTGAACATCCTGAATGGCAAACTTTTATTAACATGAAGAAACAATCAATACAAAATAAAGAAATAAATATATCTATTGAAAAATCAGAAACAATTGATCAACAGCCAGATAATAATGGCCCATCAATGGGATTTTTTTATAAACCATCAAAGGCGTATTCTACAACTTATCCTAAGTCTTCTACAACACCTTACGTTTCTAATAATATTCATCTTGAAGAAAATTCTTATGTTCAACATATTCCACAATTTGTTCCGATTAATCAATCTGCTCCATATTATAGATATTACGTTCCAGATTCTTACACACAAATCAATCAAGCTCCTCAATTTCCAATTCTTCCACCTCCTCCATCTGAAATTCCAACGATCAATAAGATTCCTATTCAAGCTCCACCCGGTAGACCTAATGTCATGAATATGTCATCTTTATTAAATTCTGGTAATGCTAGTAATGCATTACCATTATTGAATTCAGCATATGGTACATCATCAATTTCATCCATTTCAAATAATAGTTTGAATGAAGTGCCTAATTGTTCCAAACGTCAAAATATCATGAACTTACTTAATAATGACGAAACATCAATGAGTAGTAATACTACCATCTTTAGTAATGATTCGTCTTATAGAAGAAATGCACCATTTAAACCTAATATTAGCAATATTATGAATTCTTCCCCTACTCAGCCAAAAAATGAAAATGATACTACTGTATATGAGCCTGATCAAAAATCGCAACAAAAAGAATTAAGATCAACATATACTGGAGGTACTAGTGCACTTGATGCACTTGCTCGTATTGCATTTGAAAGAAAATAATGTTATTTTTATTGTATATTAAATTGATTTATATATCACTCAATTATCATTTTTGCTTTTTTTTTAAAAAAAAAAAAAGTTTTTGCTTCACTTTAAACTTTCTTTTATTTCCAATATATAAATCTGTGTATATTTTTCTTATGACCATTGTATATTTAATAAATTAATGAAATCAATAAATTTTCTCTTTAGCTTCAATGGATTACTACAACAAACATAATATTAAATTTAAATTTAAATTTTTTATTTGTTTTCGTCTTTCTATAAATAAAGCTTTCTTATAAAACAAAAAATATCACAAAATTCTTAAAATACATTTTTTCAGTTCAAATTTAAGCCTAATTACGGATTCAAATTATGGCTCAGAATCACTATCACTGTCATAATCTTCCAATGATTCTTGAATAAACGTACAAACTTCTTCAAATCTTTCATCAATAATTCCATCTAGACTTTCAACATCAGCCCTTAAAACTCTACCATATTTCTTTCTAGGTCTTTTAGAATTTCCAGATTCTTTATCTCCCCAACATGAATGTCTATTACTTGTAAAAACTAATGAATTTCTGAAAAACCAATCAACGACAGATTCATCAATTGTTGAAATAACAGCTCTTAGTGCAGTTGCTCTATCAACAAAATTTATACTTGCTTTAACTAATTTTCTAACATCTCTATGACCACATAAATGAATTATACCATTATAAGCTTCACCTATACCAATAAATGCAATTTTTTGAATATTAAAAAATTGTAAGAAATTATCCCATAAATATAATAAAATATCTTGTGAAGTTGTAATATTATTATAATTTACATCATCTTTACCAGTAATTGTAAGTGGTATATTAATATCAATAACCCCCCATTTTTCTTTTAATGACCAATCAATAAAATCTAAAGATTTATCAATAGAAACTGCATTTGCAGAATCTAAGTCACCAGTAATTGGATCACGACGAGCCCAAATTCTTGATGGATCATGAACTATAATAACAATTTTATCATTATCATAAATATCAGGTGAAGCTAAAATCGTTGATTCATTAAATGATGATGAATTTGGTAATTTTTCAACAAATAATGGTAATGAACCAAAATTATATTTTTCAAATAATTTAATTCTTTGACTATCTCTAATTGCATCATTTAATCTATCATGTTTACTTGCAATTTCTGCAAAACTTGGATCTAATGATTGAGATGTTAATGATTCAAAATTTCCCATAATTAATGGTAAATTAAAATCTAATCCAGTATAACCTGGACTTAAACATTTCCAATATTTTGATTGAATTTTAATAACATCATCAATTACTTCAATTGATTCAGTTTTTGGATAATTTTTAGCTAATTCTTCAGGTGGTTCACCAATTAAAACTTTTGTAACTCTTAATGCAGATTTTGCAATTGAATCTAAATTATAACCACCTTCTAAAACAACACATAAATTACCCTTAGCTAAACTTTTTAACATATGAGTCATTTGACCATAACCAGCTGGTGAAACATGACAACCACCAATAACATCTCCATCAGCTGCATCAAATCCTGATGATATTATAACTAAATCAGGTTGAAATTCATAACAAACTGGCATAACAACTTTACAAAATGCATAAATATAATCTGCATCTCCAACATCACCAACTGGCCATGGAATATTAATATTAAAACCTTTTCCGGGTCCTTCACCAACTTGATCTGCTCCACCAGCTTTTGTACCTGGATAATATTTACCCTGTTCATATCTATGTAATGAAATATATAAAACTCTTGGATCATTAAAAAATACCTTTTGAGTTCCATTACCATGATGAATATCCCAATCAAGAATAACAATTTTCCTAACTGATTCAGGATAACTTTTCAAAATTGAGGTTGCAGCAACTGCAACATTTGAAAATAAACAAAATCCACCAGGTGTATTAGGTTCAGCATGATGACCTGGAGGTCTAACAACTGCTAAAGCATTTTTGACTTTACCTTCAACAACAGCTTTACAAGCTTCAATTGCTCCACCACATGATAATTTTGCCGATAATAAAGAATCATTATTAAAATATACTGAGTCACCCTTTTCAGTTGCCTTCAAAAGTTCTTCTTTATTCATATTTGAAGTTGATTCAATAAATTTTAAATGTTCTTCTGAATGAACAGCTAAAATTTCTTCCTTTGAAGCTTCTCTAATTGGGATTTTTTGCATATAATCACCAATTTGATCAGATCCACATAATGTTGGATCATTAATTAAACCATTTTCAGCTAAAATTTTATAAATTCTATAAATTCTCCTTGGATCTTCTGGATGTGGATCAATATATTCAAAATAAGAAGTATAAATTTTTGCATGATAACGCATTCTAACATCATAAACTAAACCAGTTTTCATTAAAACATATGATAAATTTGGTTTTCTAGGTGCAACTATTATATCAGATTCTTTAGTAAAAGAATCTGCTATCGAATTTGCATGTTCATCCTTTATTATATCTGACATTTCAACATCATTATTATTGTTGCTATTATTATTATCATTATTATTGTTATTGGTATGGGCTGGAATAAACTCATTTTCTTCTGTTTTCACTGTCGTATTCGTCATACCTGATAAATCAGTAAATTGTTTTGTTTCAACTGTTAATGTAGATGTATTTATTTCATCTTGATCTTGTTCAAATGGTCTTTTGTTTGTGTTAGAATTAGCGGTTGACATAATTAATATACAATAATATAGTTTTTTTTTATTCGGTAAAGCTGGTTTGTTCTTGTGTCTTATAAACTGTGAATTAAAAATTAATGAATGCGTCAAATGAATTTCGTGTACTAGGATTTCAATAATCTATTTTTTGAAAAGTATTTTGTTGATAAAAAATTAAAAATTACCAGGAACAAAAATTCTATTTAAAATTAAATTTGCCAGAGAAAAATATTTGGAAAAAAATGTATTTTGAATGCTTTTTCTATAAAAAGTTAAACACTTACAATTTTTCAAAACCCAGTCAAAATAAACTCTCCTGATCCAAAATAACATTTAAGAAAGCAGAAACGCAGGACAGAAAAACATACACACAGAACAAGAACAAACAGCGAGGTTTCCAAATCGGGATAAATATAAAATTTTTCATCATGAATGTTAGATTTCAAGCTCAGATTTACCAGTTAAACGGTTAATATTTTTGAAATAGAGGCTTTATATTTATTGAACTAGAGACAATGCAGGTTTACAAGGATGCACAACAGTTTTTATTGCCATCTCAGAAAAGGGGGTCATTACAAACTAGAATTTTTGAAACGTGCAAAAATTCCAAATATATAAAAACTAATCCTAAACATCTTTTTGCTTTAGTTTCATCAACATTAAAATACAAACCATTTATTCAATATATTATGAAAAAGACAAAAATAATGGAATTAGAAAAAAAGGCTAAAATTCCAGAACCAATATTTATCTTAATGATTCATGATTTATTATTTTCAAAATCCAAACGTATTCAAAGTAAACAACATGCATGGAAAGATGCAATTATTAGGAATAAGCCAAGATTAGAAGCAGAATTAGCTAGATTAAAAATCAAAAATGGTGTGAAATCATTAGATGAACTAATTGAAGATGATGATACACCAGTTAGGTGGTTTAGAACAAATTTATTAAAAACAAATACAGATTCGTTATTGAGAGAATTTTCACATTTACGTAAAGTTGATTCACTTACTGACATTACTTCAACTGGTGTGATCTATCATGATGATTATATACCAAATTTATTTGGTATTCATCCAAAAGAAAAATTAACATCAACAGATGCTTATAAACAAGGTAGATTAATTATTCAAGATAGGGCATCTTGTTTTCCTGCACAAATACTTGATCCAATACCTGGAAAGGATAAAGTTATTGATGCATGTGCAGCACCAGGTAATAAGACAACACATTTAGCATCTATTTTGAATAATTCAAAGAGATCAATTATTGCATTTGAAAAAGATAATAAACGTGTAAAAACACTCCGTATGATGTGTGAAAAGGCAGGTGGTTTAGATTGTATAACCATTCAACATGCAGATTTCACCAGTATAAGACCTCAAGATTTTCCAGAAATTACAGGTATGGTTGTTGATCCATCGTGTTCCGGTAGTGGGATTTTTGGGCGTGCATTTGATGAACAAGAAGAAATTAGTGAAGAAGAAGCAAAGGAAAAGTTAGCTGAAAGACTACAAAGGTTGAGTGGATTTCAGTATAAGATTGTTAAACATGCTTTAAGTTTTCCAAACGTACGTAAAGTCGTTTATAGTACATGTTCTATTCATGATGAAGAAAATGAAGGTGTGGTAAGACGATTATTAGAAGATATTGATGTACAGCAGCAAGGATGGACTGTAAGTAAACGTGAAAATGTTTTACCAAACTGGCCAAGAAGGGGACATGCTGAAGTTTTTGATGGGTATGAAAACAAAGATGAATTAGCTGATGGTTGTGTTAGATCATTACCCAAGGTTGATGGTGGTATAGGATTTTTTGCTGTTTCTTTTGAGAGAAATTTATGTGAAAACAAAGGGAAAAATAATGATGATGCAAATGGTGATACGGACAGTGATGATGAATATGCTAATGATGAGGAAGAATGGACTGGAATAGAAGATTAGATTAAAGTAAGTAAGTAAGTAAATAAGTAAGTAAGTAAAAACTGTGCTATAAAAAATTATATTAAGTTATAAAATAAATAAAGATCAAATTATATAGAATCTAGAATCTCTTAATGATGTCGTTGACAACTTCTTGAGTTGAAGATTTACCACCTAAATCTGGAGTCTTGATGGTATCTTCCATTAAATTAGCATCAACTGCAGAGTAAATCTTTGCAGCTGGTTCAGAATAACCCATGAATTCTAACATTAAAGCAGTAGATCTAATAGTTGCAATTGGGTTTGCGATACCTCTACCTTCAATATCTGGGGCAGAACCATGGCATGGTTCACCAATTGCAAAGCTATCACCGACATTAGCAGATGGAACAACACCTAATGAACCAACTAAAGCAGCAGCACCATCAGATAAGATATCACCATATAAGTTTGGAGCAACAACGACGTCGAAAATTTCTGGTTCTCTGAACATTCTGTAAACCATTGAATCAACAATTTGTTCCTTATAATCAATAGAACCATATTTTTCAATATTTTCTTCGTAAACTTTTTTACATGTTTCTCTAAATAAACCATCGGAGACGGATAAAACATTAGATTTGTGAACAACAGTGACAGATGGTTTTGAATGTAATGAAGCACCACCTAAATCTCTAACAGCTTGTCTTTGTAAAGCAATTTCATAGGCAATTTTAGAGATTCTTCTAGTTGCAGTTTCAGTTATTCTTTTGATTGCTTCAGCAACTTTTTGACCATCTTTTTCATAAATTTTTTCTTCTTTAATATATAAATCTTCAGTATTTTCTCTAACAATAACCATATCAACTGGTCTACCAATACCATCAACAGATTTAACTGGTCTAACATTAGCATAAAGACCCATTTTCTTTCTTAATGCGACAATTGGAGATGAATAACCTGCAACTTTAACAGTTGGAGATGAAACAGCACCGAATAAAGCACCATCACAAGATTTTTGTAAAGCTTCAACAGTTGCATCTGGTAATGCAGTACCAGTTTTTTTAAAAAGTTCAAAACCAGCTTCTAAATCAATAAAATTAAATTTTAAACCATAAGAAGAAGGTAAAGCTTCAAGTACTTGCTTACCAGCTGGAATAACTTCACGGCCGATACCATCACCTGGAATTAAACCAATAGTTAAGTTTTTAGCAGCAGCGGTGGAATATGTTCTTCTAATAGCAAATCTAGATGCAGATAACATTGATATAACTTTATATGTTGTGATGATGATTAAAGAAGGAAAAAAAATTATTTAAATCAAAGAAAAGTATTAATGTTTTTTCAATGAAAGAGTCATATAAATATATTCAAATCCGAGTCAATCAACTTGAAAAATCAGGGAAAATGGAAAATTTGAAATTTTGAAACCGCGTTACCGGAAAAGGAGCATTGATAATCGATCTATATATATATATATTTAATGTATCCTTTAAGAATGTTTAAATTTAGTATAGTTTGAATCAGTGGAAACGTCAATGCTGACATTAAAAGAGATAAGAATAATTATTAAACATGGATTATAATATTAATGGTAGTTAAAAGCTAAAGGTAGTATTGATGATAATATTTTAACAAACAATCAGTAACCAGTAATCAATGATAAATCAGAAAATGAAAAAATAAAAATACATGAAAATTGGAAATTGGAAATTGGAAATTGGGGAAACCAATATTCAACTCTTTAATGTAATTCAGTTTATTTGTATTTGTTTTCTTTTTTCTACATTGGATAAACAAGATATATTATTTGAAATCGATATAATAACTCATTTACTAGTTTTGAAAATGACAAAAGTATTTTTAATGAATGTACTGGGATTCTTCTTTCTGGCCAATGCTTCCTATTCAGTGTATTTATTCAATCAACTTAACACGCATGGAATGTTATCTCCATCTTTACCATTAGACATTATCATAGAAGTAATTGTTGGTGCATTCATACTTTTAGCATCTGCATTAATTTCGATTTTCAAAAATTCAGAATGTTGTAATGATCCCCGTACATTGGCGATTAAAAACCAAACATGGTTTATTTCTTCATATAATATTGCTCAAAGTCATCCATTGCGTCCAATTTCTATTCCAGTTGCCAATGGATATGCTGAAAAAATGGGTAAAGGTTCATATTCTGCTTTAGAAACACGTCCTCAATTTGCTAATTTAACACATAAGGCTATATTGTTTAGTAATGCTTTTAAACAAAATTTGTAAAAATATTTTTAATAAAAGTCAAGAATATAAATAAAAATAATTTGAAAATTTCAGGCGGTCCTTTTAGATAAAATAATATTAAGATTAGCATAGAGCATAGAGCATAGAATTGAAAGAAATAAATTATTGAACAAAAATGGAAAGAAAAAATTATAAAAAAAAAAATAATTAGCAGACTGGTCTGATTAAATAAAAATTTTAACCTTGAAATATGTTTCTAATACGGCCGATAAATGTGTTAGAAATGCTAGATTGTTTAATATTTTTTATCTTTTGCACTGATAACTGATTGCTTTGAATACTACCTGTGACTGAACTGGAATCTGCAAGTGTTATTTGCACAGATGCAACTAGATCTTCTTCTTCATATGGTTCATATGTTTCAGATTTTTCTAATTGATTTACTTCTGAATTTGATTGTTCTTCATTCGGGTACGAAATTGATGTAAATGCAGATTCACCATCGGAATCACGAACCAGAACAACAGATTCATTTCCATCTTTATTCTTATCTATAGATAATATTATCACATTATTAAGATTACCAGATTCATCAATTTCAGTTTTGTCATTATCAGAGGTTAACCATTCTTCATCAACGATAAATTTATAATAAACTTTTTTAATACCAGTATTAAAATGGACATCCAATGATTTCTTAAAGCAATGATTTTCAAAATCCAATTCCAATTTGTGTCTTTGATTCCAATTATCAAAACTGCCACAGACGTAAACTTCATGAGCATTGATTGACGGCCTTTATCGAATCAAATCAAATCAAATCAAATCAGATGATTGGAGTAAAATGTTAGTATTCTCTTTTTATAATTTTTTCAACTATATTTAAAAAATCGCTTACATACCATGTAAACATGTGTTGAATAGTAGTCATCTTTTATATTTATAAAGTTTTCTCTATACCTCTATAACTTTATAATGGTACCTAATAACTATAATGATAATAAATTAGATAAAAACCACATCTACAGAGCCTCCCCTTTAATAAATTAATCTACATTCCATATCTATCTATCTATCGATCAATACCACATTACTCCGAACAGTCGCGATCTTGATTTGATTAGATCTTTAATTTTCTTTTTTTCGTTTTTTTTTTTTATTATTTTATTATTTTATTTATTATATATCAATTGATAAGTTGATGATGATTATTCATTTAAAGCAATAAAAGCCATGAAACCTATACCAGCAAGCATACATACTAGTTGTAAAATGAATTTTATGGCTTCATCTTTACGAGATGCTCCTTCTTCTGGTTCAAGAAGTTCGGGTATAACACTAAATGCTATGTAAAAGAACCCTCCTGCAGTAAATGGTAATGTCATATCACTATATTGTAATGAAGTTCCAAAAATACCTACTTTAACAATATTTGAAGCTTTATTACTATTATCTTCAATACTTTGTTGTAATGCAATACCAATAAAAGTACCTAAATATGCACCTGCGGCTGTAATAAATTGTGCACCCATTGCTTCCCATTTACTAAAACCACCTTGAATAAGTAATGCAAAATCACCAACTTCATGTGGAATTTCATGCATAAATGTTGCAATCGCTGTTGTACAACCAACATTTTTGGAAATGTAAAATGATGATGAAATTGCAAGTCCATCAGTAATATTATGCGTAAAATCAGAAATCAAATTAAGGTATGCAGATGCTTTAATTGATGTTGAAACCGCTTTAGATTTTCCATTGTTATTATCATCATTGACTTTTTCTTTTTCTTCTTCTTCTTCCTTTGATTCGCCTTTCCTATGTGTTAAAGTTTTCTTATCAGAATCAACACTACTAGTAATTGCTGTACTTTGTGAATGACTGTGAGAATGACTATGAGAATGTGAATGATTACCTTCATTATTACTACCATGTTCAATAATTCTCATAATCTTATCAATAACAAAAAATAATAAAAATCCAATAAACATACCAATACCTAAGACAACATTTTTACGTTCATCAACCAGAACATAAACATCTGAACCAACAACTAAATCAATTGATTGACCAGTAAAAGTTTCAGGTAATAAATGAAGAAATACATCACCTAACAAACCACCAATTGCAAAACTAACTAATAAACTTAATGATGAAACATTAATATCAGATGGAATTAATGCTAAAAATAAATTTGGTGGTCCTGAAATATACGTTGTTGCTAAAATTGCATTACCTGCAGGACCAAATGGGAATAATTTGTTAAAAATGTAAGTAACCATTGTTTCATCTACATTTTCAATAACGCCTTCAATAATTTTTTCCTCAATAACAATGTAATCGTCTAATTTTTGAATTTTTTCTTCAACAAGTTTCAAAACCTGTTCTGGTTCTTTAACATGTGCTTGTACTAGAACAATCAACGCACAAAATGATAATAGCAGAGTCATCAAAAAATTCGTTTTCATTGTAGCAAAACCTTCAAATTTGTCAAATGTATATTATCTTTTTTCAATTATGTAGAGTTTCAAACTCAATTTGAAACCTGAAATGTACTTCAACTTTACAAAATCTTGTAACTGAATTTTAGCTGGAGAGACAATAGTCACTAGAAAACTGAAAAGCATCTTAAAGCCTATCGACGCGTCGGATCTATTTTTTTTTTTTATTTATTTCAAAAAGATTGAATAGTATGAGTAAGTCCCATGATAATTAAGATGTTGCAGGGATTAAAGTTACTTTATTGTTTAACTTTTTTTTTTGAGTCTAGTTAGATAACAATTTTACAATAGCTAACTAAAGAAGTATTAAGTATGCATAATGGACGAACACCCAGATTCTGTTTTCGACATACCGCTACCCAGCAGTCCTTCAGATGCATCACTTTCGAATTTAGCATCGCCTACTGAAAACGATAATACTTATGATTACTCCGATTTAGATTTACGTATACCATCAACGATATTATCTAATCATGGATCCCAAGAAAATAATGGAAATAACACTATCTTAAATTCACAAATTTTAAATAATTCAAATAAATCTAACGGTAAAGTATATGAAATCAATCAAAATGGGAAATTAAAGTTAAAAATTTCATTAAAGGGAATGAAAGGAGATAATAGTCAAAACACTGATATTAATAATGATATTAATAATGCTAGTACTGTTATTAATAATAACGATAATAATACGCAACTTTTAGAACCAAATAACACAGCCAATATAGAAGGTTCGCAATCAATTGTTTCATCGATACCCACATTAAATAATTCTCAGTCTATTGGACATCAGAAAGAACAGAAAAATTCACAACAAGTAGATGAAAGAAAAACTACTGTTGATGATCAAACTGTAAAAAATGCATCATTTTCATCAACTGATGATGTTTTTTCAGATGACATTAATTTTTCAGAAATTGAAGAAAATTCAATAAATTCAAAAATTATATCTCCAAATATATCATTAATTAAATCACCATTATCATATTCAATAACCATAAAATTTTCATCTGAAAATAAATATAAATTACACCCACAAAATCTGAATTCTTTAAAATCTCCTAGTAAGAGAGTAAAAGTTAATGCTACAAGAGCTGCTAAAGCAAAACTACCACCGAAGCCGAAACTAAAGAGAAGACCGAAACTTCAGTATTCAAGATATATGGTTAAAACAACTAATGGAATTCCAATATCAAATTTAAATACTATACTGACGGGTAATGACCCTAATAATAATAATAATAATAATAATAATGGTACTAATACTAATACTCATAACAGTAATAATAGTGCTGATAACAATAGTAATATAAATGATGATGATGATGATGACGATGGACTTGTTGAACAATCTATTAGATTATCATTAAGGGATCCATTATCTGGTTTAAGAATGGTTACACCATTAAGAACTAGGTTTTGTTCACATGTTGAATGTTTTGATTATGAATCATTTCTTGCAATGTATAATTTAAAACCTTTTAAAATTGCAATTAAAAGATATGGACCTGGTTCTCCATATGTTGGAAAGATTGATATTATGAAATTATTAGAAGATACTAAAAGAAAAGTTTTAGATATTAAAAATCATAATTCAAACACTTTATCATTTCCTTATAAGGCAAAAATGAGACAGTTAAAAGATAAAGGTAAACAATTAAATGAATTAGAATGGTTTACTTGCCCAATTTGTAAATTGGAATTTAATATAAAGAAAATTGGTGATGTTTATGTCGTTGGAGAATTCGTGGATTTATTGCAAGATTTAACTTTTGAAGAAGATAATGAAGCTGTCATCGATGTGGAAATTGATATGTCTGATAAGGGAAAATGGCGTTGGATAAGAGAAGCTGTTGAAAATAACAATACTAATAATAGATCAGATCATCAACCATCATCACCATTAACGCAAGATGTATTAACATCAAATACTTTAAATGAAAATCTACAAAGTTCAATACCTACTAACAATAATACGATTACTACAAACACTCGTAATAAGATTGAAGTTGTTCCTTTAGATTCTGATGATGATAATGATGATGATGAAGTTACTATTGCCCCATTTGAACCGACAACGAAGACAATTATAGATAAAATTGCACCACTGATTCAGGCTTCCAATCCTGATGTCACAGAAGAGGAGATGATGAGACAAATTGACGCATTATTTGACGCAGAAGTTTTAGGCAAAGTACAACCGTTAAACACTACAACTACAAATATAAATATACTGAAAAATACCAATACCAATAATAATAGCATTGTTAATAATAATTCAATTTTTAACTCCGCTGGTAGTTTTGTTATCGGTCAAAATGGACATCAGGGCGTTGTAGGTTTTCGACCTGGAGCATTTACCGTTATGACGGATGATGCACCTGTATTCATGTCGGGAGATGGGGGTGCAGATGACCCTATTGTCCTCGACTGACCTAATCTTTTTTTTGTCCTCTATAATCCTCTGTATCATTAGATTTTATAACCGAACCTTAAACACATATCTACAAATAGCGAGTATCAAATTTAGCAATACGATACGATACGCAGTAAAAAAAAAAAAAAAAAAAAAAAAGAAAAAAACGAAGCTTATAAGAATTTGTAAGGAAACCAGAAACCAGAAACTAGAAACTAGAAAGCTCTCGCTTTGTTAGAATTCTGAATTTTGAAAAATAGAATACTACTAATTATGTATGTAACATTAAGCCCATAATTATTAATTGATAGAATTTATATTTTTATTCAAAACATTGTTAGAAAACAGCATTAACTATATATGAATCATCAACCAAATATATACCCACCAGGAACACATCTGACTGTAGGTTCTCACCAGGTGGTAATTAATAATTATTTCAACAAAGGTGGTTTTGCACAGGTGTACACATGTAGGATTAATCCACCTTGGAATAATACTCAAATTGCATGTTTAAAAAGGGTGAATGTTCCTGATAAGGCATCATTGGGTACATTAAGGAAAGAAGTTGACGCAATGAGAAAATTACGTGGCATTGATTGTATTGTTTCATACATTGACTCTCATGCAGCTAGATCGCATAATGGAAAAGGATCAGGATATGAAGTTTTTGTATTAATGGAATATTGTTCAAGAAAAGGTTTAATTGATTTTATGAATACTAGATTAGTTAATAAGTTAACAGAACCTGAAATTTTGGTTATAATGGAACAAATTACTGAAGGTGTTGCTCATATGCATGCATTAAATCCACCATTAATTCATAGAGATATTAAAATTGAAAATGTATTAATTGGTGATGATGGAACTTATAAATTATGTGATTTTGGATCTGTTTCAACTGCAATTTTACCACCAAAAAATGTAGAAGAATTTCAAATAGTTCAAGATGATATAATGAAAAATACAACTCCTCAGTACAGATGTCCTGAGATGTTAGATTTATACAAAAGACAGCCCATTAATGAAAAATCTGATATCTGGGCATTGGGTGTTTTTCTTTATAAATTATGTTATTATACAACTCCATTTGAAGCAAATGCAATCAATGGTAATACTGCAGGTTATAGTGGCGATTATGCAATTATAAATGGTATTTATCAATTTCCTTCATCACCACCATATAGTGCAAGATTGAAAAATATTATTGCAAAACTGTTAGTAGTTGATCAAAATGTTAGGCCAAATGTTTTTCAATTGTTGGAAGAAATATGTAAAATGAGAGGTAAACCAGTTCCTAATATTCAAAGGGCATCAACAACAACATATTCTTCTGTACCATTATTGAAGAACCCAGAAAAAATTAACGCATATTCAATTTCTGCAAATAATAGTGTGTTAGGTTTTAATAATTCAGTTACTGGCACTATAAGTAACTCTTTTACTGACTCAAAAAATTTGTTAAACCAAAAGCCAAAAATATCTACAATTGATTCAATTTCTGGTTCACATTTGACACCTAAATCTCATAAGTATAATGATTTGAAGAAGACAATTTCTAATACAATTAACTCAAACGAAACTGTCAATGATCTTGATCAACCATCTCCTGTTAAAGTTAGACATAGACGTCCTCTATCAATGTATGGTAATCCAGATTTAAATATAATGAGTAGCCGTGAAAGTTTGGATATTAAAAATTTCATGAATGAATTATCAAACGAAGAAGTTGTTAAATTATCTCCAAACCATCATGATAAGGGAAGTAGAAATATCTCAAGTTCCATTGATTACATTAAATCCATATCAAGACAAAACACAAACAATTCAGGTTATGGAACTACTTCGCAGTCAAGTTTGAGAGCTACTTCAAAATCCAAAAAAAGATCAAGTATTACGTCGCTTAAAAATTTACTGACTGGTGGGTCAATTAAGAATGAACCAGTTGCCGAAGGATCATCTTCGATGCGTAAAAATTCAGGATATGCTGGAAGTAAGAGAAACCCAAGTGTTGAAATAAATGATACTTATTTCAGTCATAAAAATATCAATAGTTCTCTGTCAGATCTGAAGGAGATGTCACCAGAAAATAAAAAAGTATCACATTTCGCTAGTGATATTACCAAAACATCAATAAAGCCTAATATAAGCAAACAATTAGAATCCACTATAGACTCTTCATCATCGCACAACATTAATCGACACAATTCAATTCAAAGTAGAGTTAAAAACCTATTTAAAAATTCGTCCCCACCGCCAGTTAAAACTGCACAGGGTTATGGTAAATATACTGAAGATGGTTTATCAACATACAATAATCCACAATCGCTACAACAACAATCCTTAAAAGTAAACTCTGGACCTACAAGAGCATCCACTGATATTCAATTCAATCGTTCAACTCCTGAAAGCATGAATGCCCTTACTAGTCGATCCAAATCAGTTACATCGTCAAATATAGGTTTTGAGGAAATTAATGTTGGAAGTAATTATACTACTAAGAATATTCATAATCAGGGTAAGCGTAAACCACCACCTCCAAAACCTAAAAAACCAGCATTTTTAAAGACAGATAGCATGACAATCAAAGATGATAACCCTGATTTTGAAGATTTAGATATATTAGAAAAAAGATTTAAAATGAAATTCCCTGGAGTGGTGTAGTATAACGTACTTTTTAAAGATTATAAATATTATATAATGCGATTTTATTATAAGATAATCTACTTAGTGATTGAAAATCCAATTTTTCATTAATATGGTTTAAATCTATGTTTTTTATTTTTGGAATCCTTTTTATGTGTCTTATACTTTCTTTCTTTCTTCTCTTTTTTACTTGTATCATATTCCACATCCATTGTCTCTTCTTGAACATCATCAGCGACAGATTCTTGGTCTTCACTTTGATCATTGAAGAAAGTCCTCTCCGTATTACGAATTCCATCACCATTCCAAACACGAATGAAATTATCTTCACCAGCGGTATAAATAACATTGTTGAAAACAGCCATATCTCTAACAATTTCACCCCCATGGCCACCTTCTAAAATCCAAGATTTATTGTTCTTGGTTGACTCAAAGACTTCTCTTTCTGCATCAATTTCAAAAATTTTAACAATATTTTTAGAATTTGAGCCACATCCAATATAACCAGGTGCATATAAATCTACGACATACTCACAGTCCCATTTTTCTCGTATATCACCATATTCTATATCACCCTTTTTAACTATATTTTCAGATATATTTGAATCTGGATCCAAATCTTTTTCGGTACTTAAATCAAAAATTGCAAATGTTTCCATGTGGCTTAATATATAGACTCTGTTCTCACTTGTGAAGCCAGCGGAATGAACACTTGCAAAATTAATACATTGTAATTGGGCATCATCTTCATTAACAATATTTAAATCATAAATATTAACATATCCATCAGTTGCACCACTTAATAAAACATTTTTACGAGTTGGATGAAATTTTGTTTCAGTAATATCATCATTATGTGAATCAATGAATGATCTTAGTGGTTGATCCAATTTCCTTGTATCCCATAAAACTAATTCGGAATCTGTGCCCTTTAATTGTGATCCTGCGGATATAAGGCCATGTCTAACATCCATGCTAAAAAACGGTAAATTTCTCGAATTTGTTAGTGTATATTGGGATTTTGAAAGTCCTATTCTAGAATCCCAAACTTTAACGGTTGAATCATCAGAACATGAATATAAAATAGAAGATGATGATGATAATGATGGATCAGTTAGTATATGATTAATTGGTCCGGAATGAGCTGATAAATTTGCAGATGTGGAACCGGATGACCATTTAGAAAAATCTATAGGTAATTGATGCAATGATCCTTTTGATGTAGATGCAAATATTGATTGTGTTTGTTCAGAAACACAAAGAGATAGCACCCAGTCAGGGAGTTCTATACTCCCACTAGCTTTCATGTTGTTTTAGCTTATATATATATATATATATATATATATACAAAAATCCTATATTGAGATCATCAAAAAACATTCAGAACAAAAAAAAAGTTTAATTCATGTTGTTGTAGATTGTAGATAGTAGAAGAAAAGAAAAGCGAGTAAAAAAAAATTGTACAAAAAAAAATCAAAACATAACATAAAATGTATTGTTTTGTTTTATTAATCCTACCTTTTATCCTAACAATAATTAACAGCGCAGAAACCAGCCATGTCTTCCATTAACAAATCTGGAAAAAGATTCACTCCAAAAATCAAGCAGAGAGAACGTCGTGTTCCTGGTTTAACCACACCAGTGTCATCACAAACGCCATCTTCTCAAGTACCACAAACACCAATTAATTCACAAGTATCCAACACGCCTATCTCTCCAGTTTCTCAGAAATTTACACAAAATGCAAACTTGAAACGAACAGTAGATACTATAGATTCAGAAAATGAAAATCTAAGTGATGTTGATGAAGTTAAACAAGACAAAACATCAAACTTAACAGCTGGCTCAGCAGAAACATCAGCAAATAATACCCCAGCTCCTGTACTTAAGCAAACTCTGTTTGAACCGTTAGAGGCAGTTCCAACGGTAGAGCAGCCTTATAATGATAATATAGATGTCACTGTTGAAACTTCAGAAACAAATATACAGGAAAAACCGCCAATGAAACAAGTTGATCATAAACTTAGTAGTACAACAACAATTACAAATAATCATCAATTTACGCAGCCATCATCGACATCACATAGGACACGTCTAAATTCTTTATCTATTCCAACGCCACTTCCAGGATATGGAACAAATCGAAGGGGTAGTGTGAACATAAATACATCTAAAAGTAGACAGGGCAGTTTTGCTATACCTGTAATTGCTCCAGGTAGTAGACGTGGAAGTACTACTAATAATGGTTCTAGTGGTATTGGACCTATTACTATTAATCCAGGTAGTAGGAGAGGAAGTGTTAATACTTTCAGACCTACTTTTGGTAATAATTCAACAAATAATGATAGAAGTAGACGTGGAAGTGTTAATACAATAAATAATGAAAGACTGGGCAGTTTAAATGATGAAAAGTCAACACCTATTCCTATTATGAAGAGTAACAAGAAACGTAGAGTTAATATCAGTGCGGGTACTTCTAAGAGTAAAGACGTTACAGTAGGAGGAATATCACTTCCTGGTTCAAATATACCAATTAAAAAATCATTGTCTGATAATAAAGAAGTTGAGGAGAATGTGATAGAAGATAGTAAAACAAATAATGAACTTGATGAAGTTAATTCTATTATTGAAAATAAAGATGAAGCGATGACAGAATCTAATATTGAATCGATCATGGTAGATTCAACAATTGAAAAACCTGTCTTTAAGAAAAAATTAGAAGTAACAAAAGAAGAAAGATTACTTAATCAGAAATGGGTTATGAATACAGCTACTAAGAAATTCGAATTAGTTAAAATATCTGAACTTGAAGAAGATCCAATTAGGCAACAAGAATATGCATTTGACTATGAAATTACAAATTTATCAGAGATCACTGAATTTCGTAAAGATACGGACGCTCAATTAGGTATCAGTCTGAAATTTAATCCAAAAAGTATGAAAATGAGTGATTTATGTAAACCGTTTTTAGCCGTTGGTGAAATTTCACAGAATTACCATAAAGCTATGGAAGGTGAAAAGAAGTTAAATGAAAGTAGGAAAAAACGTAAGCAATTGAGAGAAAGTGCTAGAAAACTACGTATGAGTGTAGATGATTTAATGAAATTAACTGAGAATGCAGATTTTGCTAGTTTTGCACTTGATGAGAAGCATAGAATGGAAAAGGTTAAAGAAATGATGGACAGAGATAGAGGTGATGAAAATAAAAAACATAATGTTCCATTATTAGAAATCCAAGATGGTAGGGTTACATATAGTCATGAAAGTACAGTTGTTGATAGACATGAAGAAGCTAATATTGAAATGGAAAAAATTGAAGAAAATCCATTTGAAAATATTATTACAAGTGGTTCATATTCTAAGAAAAGTTATACTTTAAAATGGACTGCACAAGAAGTTGCTGAATTATTGAAAGCAATTTCATTATTTGGTACAGATTTTGGATTAATTTCACAATTATTTCCACATCGTACACGTAAACAAGTTAAAGCAAAATTTTTATTAGAAGAAAAAGTTCATCCACATTTAGTTGAATTTGCATTATTAAGAAAATTGCCAATTAATGTTGATGAATATAGTGGTAAAAGTGGTAAAGAATTTAAAAGTCTTGATGAATATAATAAACAATTAGAAGAACTTAAGTTAAAGCATGAAGAAGAATTAAAATTGATGGAAGAAGCTCGTGCACAAGCACATGCAGAAGATAGAGCTATACAACAACAATCGATGCACCGTAATGAAATTGGAGGCATTCCTACAAGGAGATCACGTAAGGCGGTTATTGCAGAATTTCGTAAAAATGAAGAAATTGTTGGTACCATTAATAACAGTTGATTATAATTTGATATATTTATATTTAAGTATGAAACAAAATATATATTTTTATAAATGAATAAATATATGATTAAGTAGCTGACATTTTATTATCTATTTATAAATTATTATATAAAAAAAAAGATGGCTTAAATTTCTAAGTAGTGTAGTGCACAAAGCACAACATAGCACAGCATAGCACAGCACAGCGCGTTGTTATGCACTATATATGCCTGTATGTATTATATTTAATAGTGTGTATTCATGCGATGCATATGAGCTATGAGCTATGAGCGTATCATGAAAATTATAAATCTAATTTGAGGCTGATAAATATTTGATTTCGATTGTTGAAACAAATTTTTTTTTTTTTTGTTTTTCTTCCCTTGGTATAAAATAAAAGATTGAATTATATCATATTGAGTCATATTACTACTAACAATTAAATCTTTTGCTTTAAATAATCAATCATTGCAATATACAGGATTATATATCATGACTAATGGGTATATATTAGAAGTGAAAACATCGTCTAATGATATACCGACTATGGGCGATATTATTAATTCGAAACAAGAAATAATTAAGAATATTAAAGATATTGAAGATAATAAAAATATTAAAGAAGAAAGTTCTAAATTAACAGTTAAACGACATAAAAGGAAAAATTCAACATCAAGCTGTTTGGATAAATATATTAAATTTACTGTTAAAAGTAGTGAAGCTAATAAGAATGAAGAAGATATAATTCATGGAATTTTTAAATGTCTTTTAATATTTATTAGTGTTGGGTTATTTTGGCATGTTTTAAATCAAGTTGATATAATTGGAAATTTAAGTGATGGTAGAATACGAAATATTAATATAACAATGAATATAAATAT
>JAMAJE010000269.1:0-20272 GCA_023629255.1 Pichia sp. PB3310
CTTAAATGATAAAATTGCTGAACATCATGATTCAAGAGTTGCAATAAATTCTCTGATTGGACCAATAATTCCTGATTCAGATAAATTACCTTCATTAAAAAAATTAGATGAAAATCCAGAATTTACTAAAGCATCACAAAAAATTTTACATGCAATTAAAAATTCAAAAAGTTGTTTTGAATTTTCAAGAAATTCGATTTCAAATTCTGATTTTGAAAGGACTAAAAATTATGATTTATTAGAAGAATTTGGTTCTAATTGTATTACATCTGCAGTACTTTATACTTTGGAAAAATGGTTTGATCATTTATTACCTGATTCTTCATCATATATTAAATTAAGATTGAAAAGTGATTTGACTTTGGGTTTAATTGTTAAAAATTTAGATAAATCTTCAGTGGAAGTTAATAGATTAAATAATTATGTTGCTTCACAATTATTTAAAAAATTAATTGGTGGTTGTGTTAAAGATTTTGGATTTGATTCAACTTTAGATCCCTTATGTGATATTTTTCATAGTATAATTTTAAAAGATTATCCAATAATTACAAAAGATCAAATTAAATTAAACAGTAATAATACACAATCAAGTAATTTAAAAAATGAAAAAAATAATAATTATTTTAAGGATTTATCAATAATTGATTCAACAATTTCTCAACCGAATATATTTTCAATTGATGTTAATTTAAATTCATCAAATAATAGTCACTCATCTTTATCCAATACTAATAACACAATCATGCATAATAAACAAAATGATTCTATCTTATCAACGCATGTAGAAATACCTGATTTCCCATTATCAACTGCCCATATACCCATTCCACCTATATCTGATCATAACTTGATCGATTCAAATAATATATTACCCACACCACCTGTTTTACGTACAAAGCAATATACTCATGTTGTGATTAAATTTAAGGGAAAGGAACTGAAATTTAGATATTGCATCGATAGTAATGCACCACCTACAATTTTAGAATTAATTTCAAATTGTAAACAAGCATTCGGAATTGTTAATTCAACTAGGATTTTAAGTTTGAAAGATTTAAGATCAAATAGAATCATTAAAAATGACCATGATCTAGAAAGAATGTTAAGGATGGCGGCAATGTTAAGTAATGACGGTAACGGTGAAATTGGTTTGGAACTAGTTTTCGCTAATGTTACACAAGGATATTTAAATTTGAATTATGATACCAATTCAACTGAACATAATCTCAACAAAACAACTGATAAATCAATCGGGGATAATACTTCCAATAGTAATAATAATAATAATAATAATAATAATAACAATACCTCAAATAATAATAACAATTATAATAATAATAATAATATACCACCATCCACAGGAGATTCATTAATAGGTAGATATTTACCACCTCCTCGACCTATAAGACCAGATACAACTCCAATGGGTGGATTTATGAAGTTTCAACCTCTTTTATAGTGTAATGTGTAATATTAATTGTGTATAAATATTTTCAATTTTTATATAGAAAAAAATACTTTAAAATTAATCTAAAAAAAAGAAAATTTTCACAATGCTGGCGTCCTTAAACAATAGTTGAATAATTATTACTGTTAACTATTGTTTGAGTTTATCATTATTATGGTTTACCCAGGTATTATTTTGAATTCAATTACTTGTGATGATTGTTTATTATGGAGGATAATGAAACTGATAACAGCAGTGATTGAAGCCTCTCATTTTAAAATAATCTTTTCTTTTCCAGCAAATCTAATTCCATGTCTTGTTTATGGTTTATATACTAATGTTAAATCATTTCATCGTGATTTAAAAGATAAAAAAAGCACTAATGCAGCCTGAGAAACTTTTAATTGAAATTCACAAATTTTATTAACTATCTTCTAAGGAATAATTACTAACATGAACACCGAATCTTCCAACCCCAACGCTGGCGAAAATCCAGTTTATTCTAGACTCGTTGATGAATCTAGAAATGTTATTTCCATTTCGCATAACCATGGCGGAGCAGAACTAAAGTAAGAAAAATCGCAAATGACACCGTTAGCTGAACTCTGTGGTGGAGTCGGAGCATTGGAAATGATTTCCAATTCAGTTAGTGGGTCACCAGCAACTTCATCATTTAAATACAACATATCACGGTCAGAAAAGTCTTGGTTGGAAGCAAAAGTCATAAAATATGCAGTTTTATAGACTAAGGTTTCTAACTGCATGAAACCTGCACCAGGATCAGCACCATATCTTGATTAGAGCTTGCTGGTATTGTATGCGTCCAAGATTTCTTGTGGAACACGCATGTGTGACCAATAGGAATCATTAGCATCAATTGAGGTATGATGCAATAAGAAACGCTTAATTGCATGGCCAACAGTTGAGTTTCTGATGCCGATTCTGAAGACCACATTTTTGTCAACAGCGTGAATGGAGCCGTTGATATTGGTCATCAATACTTAAACCGGCTTTGAAAATGTGATAATGAGTACCGCTATCAATAAGAGTTTCGAGCTTAGTCGAAATGGAAATAACATTTCTAGACTCATCAACGAGCCTAGAATAAACTGGATTTTCGCCAGCGTTGGGGTTGGAAGATTCGGTGTTCATGTTAGTAATTATTCCTTAGAAGATAGTTAATAAAATTTGTGAATTTCAATTAAAAGTTTCTCAGGCCGCAGGACTGATTCCCTCCACTTTTATGGGACTATTCTTATCTAAACAGTTTCTCGCGGACTTCTACGATCCTCATGGATCCAGCATGATTCGAGCCATACTTATTTAGAATAGTTCTAAAGCCTAACAATTAACAACATTAGACCAATACAGATATTATAGTTAGGCGACCCCTATGATATCTACTGATAGTGTATTGTATAGTAAAAGATTGCACCGTATAATTGAGTTTCCGTGTTAATAGACTCAAATAGTTCGTCCCTTCCAGCAAATGCTGCAACAACACATGGTGGTTTCAAAAAAAAAAAAAAAAAAAAAATTATAATGTAAACCAAAACCAGACATTAAGTGAATTAAAAACAAACGAGAATAAATAGGATGAAAACATAAGAACAACAAATTTTGTCTCCTAACACCAATCAGCAACTTTCTTGATAAAGCATGAGATAAAATAAATAAAATTACTGTGGTAAAGAAAATTCAGGACGGACAAACATTCTTCCGCCATCTGAGCACAGTTCACAATATAGGTGCAAAATATTACACGACTAACACTTTCCATGTATCAAAACAACTTGAAAATGCCGAGTGTTCTGGGGGACAACAATAACAAACACTTGATTCACCCTATCATATTCATAAAATGGAGTATGATCATCAATAGGATTTATTTTGTATCTTGTACAAAGCAATCTGCAATATAGCTACTGAATATCTCAAATCAATGATATCAATATCTACTTGACTCGATGGTTCTGATGTGTTTCTAAAAATAACAAACTCGTATTTTTTTTTTCATAATTCTGCCATCCTTTTTATTTAAGTATAATTAATATTCTCAATATTTGAAGTGCAATTCATAATTTACAACACAAACTAGATCTTTAAAATCTCTAACAACTAATAAAGAGATATCAAATTTCCTCCTTTAGGAGTATCCGTTCCGATAAGTAGCTTTCTTTCCCAACGGCAGTGCCACTGATGAGCCTAGATTACATTGGCGACTGAATGTAATACTTATGCGGTTTTCCCTCTAATCAAACACAACATTCAATCATTGAAAAATTATAAACCAGTAAAAAAGTCTCCAGTTTGGTTTACATGGTAATACCAAACCTCTTCACCAGTCCCTCACCTTCTTTCACGATACTTTGCAAATCCGATGATGTACACCGTACACCTCACGAAAGTTCACCATATTTGGAAGGTTATACGGGAGATGGATCAACAAGCCTGAAATTAATAATCTTATTTTTCATATTTAGTTGTTTATTCAGTGTTTTCTTAATGAAATCTCAGGAGTTAGTGATCTTTTAGTGATGATATTCTCAATATAACTTCTTTAGCTCCGTTGAATAACTAGGATTACAGGAGACTATAATTATCAATCATTATATTTCATTTTATGAAGTTTCCATCTGGCATTACCTTTATTCATATGATTTGAATACTCCTTTTCAAAATTCGAACTATAAAATATCGCATATCATCACGCTTACCGATTAAGCGCTGTTTACGACATAAATCTTTACATCTTATAACGATATTTTATTTTTCATATTTAAGATTGATTTGCATATATTTACAAACCACAAAAATGTTGTGTAACAAATACAATTTAGTCAATGATTCAGATATTGAAAAATTAAAAGTTGCTGTTATTAAAGCCCAACAGTTTGCCTACTGCCCTTATTCTCATTTCCGTGTTGGCTGCGCTTTATTAACTACAGATGATAAGATTTATACAGGTTGCAATGTTGAAAATGCGGCTTATCCTGCTGGTATTTGCGCTGAAAGAACTGCATTAACAAAAGCAGTTAGTGAAGGGTACAAAACATTCAAGGCTCTAGCAATCATAACTGATTCAAATGATTGTGCATCACCATGTGGGGTTTGTAGACAATTTATCAGAGAATTTGCAGACAGTAATATTATTGGTGAAAAAAAATTCCAATTACCTATTATCATGTTTAAGAATGATGCAAGTGAACATTTGATCATGACTCTTGATGATCTACTTCCACATAGTTTTGGCCCAGGAGATTTACCAAAATAACCATCATAATTAACTGTAGCGTGAATGATTATCAGTATTTGATGATGGAGAATTCATGAATTACTTTTTTAAATTCAGATTTTTAAGGGTTTAGAATTCCAAAAATAGTAATAGTGATTTAGATTTATAATTTCTATTATGCATTTGTTATTATAAATGATTTATATTAACTTATTTTTTATTTCTTTCCAAATTATTATGCAATTTAAATAATTACGTGTTTATTGGGATACTCCAAGATCTTGATTTTAAGTACTTCTGCAATTAAATGTATTTGCAGTTATTTCTAAGAAAATTTCTACCCAAATAAAATGCTTGTAAATCATTTTTGGTTAAATTATTCATTTTCATTTTTTTTATAAGTTTAAAGCCATTATATTTACTTTTGAGCAATAAATCTTCTTTTTTATATCCATTCAGTAGTGTAAATGTGATAAAAAAATTACTTGATTGTTTAAGATATTATATATTTTATTTGTTAAACTCAATTTACGTTTATAAAAAAATACAATATTTTTTAAATTCCGTGTTATCTCTTTCTAATCACAATCTTTTTTAAAGAGTTTTATAAATCTTATGAACCGTTTGTATATGTTACCTACCTACAGAAAAGACTAATTGATTGGTATAATATTAAGTTTTAATTATATATCTTTTAGTAGATATTAGACTACTAATAGTTACAAAAAGCAGACTTTGTTATAATACGAATTTTTTTCAGCATGAATAGAAACTAACTAATAAAAAAATGAAAAAGGACTATCGTTTCCCAACTTCTCGTTTAAAATACTCATATGCTGCATATTCTCATAGAATTAATTTAAAAGATTGAATGCATATTCCTGTGTTTGTTTAAGAGTTTAGATATTATAATACAAATAAATTTTCAGTCTATTTTAAAAGAATCTGGTTGATGTGTCAAAACATTTTGGATGGTACTATATGCTTATTTATTCAGTATTTATATACTTCTTTACAACTTTAGTTTATCACTTTTATAAATTAATGGCTAAAGCCAATTAATTACAACCTAAGTAATAACTAATTGTTAAAATTTATAGTCAAATTTATATTTAAAAAAATTGTTACTGGTGGTTGGAACCACAGAAGTTATACTACTCAATAAGTCGTTCTGCCTTATAAGAAAAATAACTGCTGAAACTTTTAAAGTGTAAACTCAAGTCGAAATACCTGCCTTATTTACTGAAACTGGTCTAAAAAACTAGTAGAAAAACATAATAAACGTAATTCCAAAATAGTAAAAACGGGAAACATCTTCCTATACAGTGACAGATATAAATCGCATATTTAATTAAAAGTGTAGCAATTTATAAGATACTGATCGATCGAACGAATTAGCTCATCCTGTCTGTTATTAATAACTTGTTATCTAATTAATTCATTTAAATAGAATATTTTGAAAGTTCATCACAACGGTCAGTAGTGAAGGCCCTACAACCTAAGGATTATTTTAGGCTGTAGAATATGAATTAGTTCGTCAATATGCAGGGTATTATATAAATATAAGTATAATAAACTTAGTAAGAATGTATTAAAAAGATTAGGTCAGTTGCCTTGATGGCGTCAGAATTCATAAACCTCTTCCAAAATGGCTAATATACACAAATAGTATGTATTTCTATAATAAAATGAAGCTTACGTATCGTTTACGTAATCAAGTCCAATTGAATCAGTTGGAACAAATTTTTGTTAAATTTAAAATTCTTCCCATCCAAAGTGAAATTTTTTTCCGTTATCTTCTTTTCTATTAAAGTATATAAAAATTTGGACTATCAGTATTCGTACGCCTATTAGGAATAGTAGAGCTTTATATTTTGAACATTGTTTTTCTAGTATTTGACAGTTTGTAAGAGCAAGCGCATTTATTACTAACAATTTCCGATATAGTGTAACGGCTATCACGGTCCGCTTTCACCGGGCAGACCCGGGTTCGACTCCCGGTATCGGAAGATTTATTTTTAAATTATCTTTTTGACGGATTTTCTTTTCAGTGAACAAAATTTATTGCAGATTACCAATATACACAACTTTACATCATCTAAATTGAAAAAGAATTCTAAACACTGAAGTGCATGAAAATTTATTGAAAGCTAAACAAAATAGCCAAATTGAGGCATGTTTGGAAGTAAGCATGAAAATTGTGAAAATTTAATTAAAAGATCAAATTTTAAGAAAAAACGCAATTTTAATGCGCGGGTACATAAAAAATAACAAATTTGGCAATTTGTTGTTATGATTATTGCAGTGGTGGTGAGTTTGATATTAGACTGAAGAAATGTAATAGGATAGTAATTTATCTATATTTTCTGTTCTGCAATTTTGCCTATTCTTATTTACTTTTGTTTTTACTTCTAAAATCAATTTTTTGCTTTTTCCTTCTATTGCTTTAAATTTGGTTAACAACTTCTCAGACTTGAAAAAAAATAATAACAACATCATTTTCAAAAACTGCAGCAAAATTAATCCATATATAACACTTATTACATAATGTCGGATGATATGATGAACTTAAATTCATCTATTAACACATCTTATTCCAAAATGGGATCCAATAACTCATTAGGATTATCCTATGCCACCGATCAAGAGAATCATCAACAAACGATAGACAATTTGAATAATGAGAGTACAAATGAGTCTAATGACCATTTAAATGTCCATCAAAATAATGAAGATGAATTTGTCATTGCTCAAAGCATGCTATCATCTTTTGAGTCTCCAGCAAAAAATGATTTACATTTTAATAATGAACGAGAGTATACCAATGCTGAATTATTAGAAGCGACCGCAGCAGCAGCTGCAGCAGTTGCTGCTACAATTCCAAGCGATTCACCTAGCAATTTGAATACCGATGAACAATCAAATAAAAGAAATTACTCTGATATACTTGAAGACACTAGCGATATGAATAATAAAAAGCAACAGATTACTTCCATTGATGATTTAAATTTTAAAATGGAAAATATTGATTCTTCGTATATTTCTAATTCTCAAAATTCTATGATTTCGAGTTCAATTAATAAAGATACCTCTTCAAATAATGCTTTGGATTTATTTAAACAAGCGGAAATTTCTAGATCCAAAGTTATTAAATTTACCCCAAATAGAACCTCTGAGAATATAAAGAAACCACATTTATTTTTAACTAATCCAAATAATAAGAAAACGAGAAAAGAATTAACAAAAGGTCCACCGAAAAATTCGAGATTTTTTAAGGTATATAATTTAGATGGTTCTAAGACTTCTAAAACTTCCTCGATACATCATTATAATCCTTATAGATATCCTCAAAATAGAAGCAAATTGAATCCGAACCCTGATTTCATAAAGAGCAAAAGGGATAAACGAAGTGGTAGAAGAGAGACTGCAAATTTTGCGAAAAATGGAAATTCTCTAAATACGGAAGGAACTTTATCGAAAGAAATTTTAGATAGTATTCCTAAATACGTTAATGATGAGCTTCCAGAATTAAGGCCAACTATGTATGAATTTGAAGATATTTACACCTATATTGAATCAATTAAAGAAATTGGTGAAAAGTATGGTGCAGTTAAAATTATACCACCAAAGGAATTTTCACCTAAATTTGCTATTAATTTAGAATCATTTTGGATTAAGTCCAACAGGCAATTATGGAGAACATCGTCTGATGAATTAAATTCAAGATTTGAATTTTATAGACAATTGAAAGAAGCTCTATCAGCAGAAAATGTGTCCATAAGTAAATTACCATGTATTGATAAACGTGTAATTGACTTATATCGTTTATGTAGAGTGGTCAGACTACGTGGAGGTTATGAAACTTGTTGCAATGACAAACTTTGGGCTCAAGTTGGTAGAGAATTAGGTTTCTACGGGAAAATAAGTAGTTCTTTATCTTCATCAATTAAGACTGTTTACCAGAAATATCTTATGCCATGGGAGAATGCTTACGCAGATAAACACCAAGATTTCCTAAACTTAGTAAGAAATGATGAAGCAAACAGTCTATTTTCAAAGGAAAAATTCTTGTCAGAATCACCAGAAATTCCAATAATTCTTGGTTCATCGATTACATTCCGTAGGGATAGGCAGTTACTGTTGGACGCTGGTTTTCCTACGTATTATGATCAATCAACTACGCAAAAGAGAGGTATTACTATGAATGAAATTCAAACTTTACCTGCGTATGATTTTTATAAATGGAATAAGTCTAATGCAGTTGACGATATTGATCCAACAGACCTTAAAATTTCTTCATTATACACATTGAAACAGTTTTATGATAAAAGTAGGATTCTAAAAAATCAATTATTAACTAAATTTAATGAATCTGAACACTACAAATTCGAGAATAAGAACTATTTAGAAAATACATTTTGGAATCTTCTAAACAACCCGGAAATTATGTTTGAAACTGAAGTTTCATTGCGACAACCAACAAATATTCATGATTCAAGCTCAGAAAATAGGTTTTTATCTGATAAAAATGGTAATTTATCTGACTCGATTTTAGGTTCCTTAAATTTTAATAATTCAGCAATATGCGATGGCTCTATGCTTCAGTATACAGATTCCTTCTCTGATTCAATGTATCATTCATATTTGAATTTTTGTATGTTTTACGGTGCCCAATCTTGGTCCGCTGAAGATCATTGGTTTTATAATATTGATTATCATTATTTAGGTGATGCTAAATCTTATTATGTTATTCCTCCTGAAGATCAAGAAAAATATGAAGAATTAGTAAAATCTAAATTAGATATGAAGATAAAAGAAAGTGAAAGAACCACAGAAAATGTTAAGTTATTTGAAAAAGAAATTTTAAATTATGATATACAGACGGCAAGTTTGGAAAACCAAGTTTGTTATGATATGAATTTGCCAAGGGCAAGACCAAATGATTTCAAATTTGATAATTTGATGGAACCAGGAGTTTTTCCACTTAGATACAATACTGATATTATGTTTTCTCCAGAATATTTAAAAGAGAATGGGATTAAAGTTTACCACACATTCCAAGAAGTTGGTGATATGATTATTAAATTTCCAAGAGCTTATTCTTCGTATTTTTCCTTAGGTACATGTGTTACCGAATCTGTTAATATTGCAAATGCTGATTGGTTAAAGCATTCATTGTCAGTATCAAAATGGTTCCAAAAACAGAGTCTTCTCCCTAGATTCTCAACATTTTCGATGCTTATTACCGCTGCTAGAGAATCTACTGACTATAAAAGTTTATGTGGTATTAAACCTATTTTAGATAATTTAGTTACTGAAGAATTGAGGAAGAGAAATGAACTTCGTATATTAATGAAAGAGATTAAATTCAATGAAGATTCAAAGATTTTGAATAATATGGAGAAGATTCAAAGTCAAGTTAGTAATTTGGTTATTAAGGATAGTGAAAGTGAGACAGTTGGTACCAAGTTAGCAATTAAACTTGGTTCTTGGAATAAAGTTACTGATGCAGATTTAGCAGATATTTTTCCAACATTTGTTTTACTCAAGCATCCTGGGGATAAACAAAGTAGTTTTACTATTTCATTAGACTTTTATTTAGAAAAGAGGAAAGATATAGAATTTCAATCAATGAATTATAGTTGTGAAATGATATCATTAGTGAGTGATGAATACTTACATGAAACAATAGAGATTTTAAATAATAAAATGGAAAGTCTTGATCAATGGATTGAAAAATATAATCATATTATATGTGAATATCCTAAACCACCATTAGAAAAAGTTTTACCTTTAATTGAACATGGAAAAACTTTATTCAATGAGAAGACAATGAGATTAGTTCAGTTAGAAGATAATGAAAAGGAGATATATGAAAATTTTGTTAATTTGAAAAATGAAGTTAAGAAAACTGAAAGATGGCTTAAAAAGGCTAAATGTGTGTTAGATTTTAATATTGATGTATCCAAAAATAAAATTCCTTTCGAAGATTTTAAGGTTTTAGTTTTTGAAATAAATTCATTGAATATTATCTGTAAAGAGATTGACGAAATACTAGAAATATCAAAAGAGGTTTTACTATATGACAGATTAGCAACAATTGAATTAGATAAAGGTGCTGATAATCTCAACATTGAAGAATTGAAAAAGCTACAAGTTTCTGGTAGTCATATTAAAATTGATTTAGATACATATACATTAATTAATAAGATAGTCAAAAGATATTTTTGGGTTAAAAATTTGAAAAGGGAGATTTCTACACTTGATGAAATGAAGGAAATTTATGAACAAGGTAAAAATTTTGAATCATCAAATCCAGCTGACATTGAATTATTGAAAGATTTTAAAAAGAAGATCGATAAAGCTGAGATAGTTAGTAAAGAATTTGAGAAATTTAAAGCTGAAGATGCAAAAGTTTCTTATGCAAGTATTGTCGAACTGAATAAAGAAAGCGTTGATTTACCATTATTAGATGTTAAAAGATATATTAGGAATTTAATTAATGAGCATAAACATATTAGTGAGATAGTTTTACCAGTGATTAAAACACTTGAAGAAAAACGTAATGCAATTGAAAGTGAACCATCTTTTCCTAAAAAAGTTGAAAAATTTTTGAAATACAGTGAAACATTGGCAAAAAGAATTTCTACTATCAATCTTGAACTAACATATAAAACACTTTGTAAGTTTGAAGAATATGAAAAGGAAAGTAACATATTTTTACAACAATTAATTGAAGGTCCAAGAATCATGTTTGGGCAAATTCACAAGGATTTTAAAAATTTATTAAGTTTTGGTAAAGATGATTTTAAATTTAGTAATATGAATGAATCTGAATGTCTTAATTATTTAGTTTCATATGATTTAGATATTTTAAATTCTAATGATGATAGATATTGTGTTTGCAGACAAATGCATGAGGGTAATATGGTTGAATGTGAAAAATGCAAACAATGGTTTCATTTTAATTGTATCGGTTATATTAGTGGTACTAATAATAATGAAGATGATAATAAATATATTTGTCCATTATGTGATACTGACAAGAAATTCTCAACAACACACAAGTTTTTTGCAAGTATTTCACGAAAAATAACATTTGATCAACTTTATGAATTTTCACTTAAATTAATTAATGATTGTTCAATTTCAGTTTCATATGAAAATACATTTCTACAAATTACTGTTAGATATTATAACTTCCTCAAAGAAACATTATTGAATGGTAAACTTTTGGAAGAACTTAAACTTGAAGATGGTAGTAGAAAGTTTCTTGCTAAGGAAAAAGATCTATCCAAACTAAGAAAAACCCTAGAAAAGATTAATGGTTGTGTTATCAATTACGATAAGGTACAAAGTGCATTATGTAATGCATATTATGGAAATGGATCCAATGAAGACGATGTTGCAGCTGTTCCTGCACTATCAACTGGAATTACTGAAGCTTCTCAAAAATTAGAAGCCCAAGGACTTAGTGTATAAAACCAGATTGTATAATTTTTATAAAAATATGTATTTTTTAATTTCAAATTTCAAATTTCAAATTTCGGACAGAGAAACAAAAGAAAAGAAAAGAAAAGAAAAAAGAAATGACAAACACAACAAATAGAAAGTTGTAAAGCGGGGTTGTGAAAAATAGAATGTCAAAATAGGGTAAATAGATAATAGATTCGCCGCATTGAGGGGGTGAAGTTTAGAGAATGAGAGGTGAGAAACAGTAAACGCAGAACGAAGGCTCCATCCACCATTCATTTTCTGGGGTTGTTGTTGGGTCTTAGATTGTCAGATTTTAAGATTCACACATTTAATTTCTAGCTGACTTTTTAACTATATCTTTTTTTTATATTTTTTTCTTTCGGCACTTACAGTTTGAAGACTAAAAAGATATCTACAAAACATATAGAATAAAAGAAAAACAATGTTTTGCAGAGTTTATACGTCGTCAGCTGTAACTGGAGTTTTGGGAACACTTAGAGTCTCCACAATTCCTTCGGTTATTGGAGTTGGTGTTCACGGTATCAACAGAAGATATAATTCAACTAAATCACATTCTCATTCACATGATCATACCAATTGTGATGGCCATTCTCATTCCCATTCTCATGGTGGTAGTACTCTTGATGGTATTAGAGAAAAGGAAGTTCATCATTATTATGAATATACTCCAAATCAAGGTACAGTGAAAACTACTACTTATAGAGATGGTAGATTTTTAAAACCAGAAGAAGATACTACACCCCCAAGAAAGCCTATGGGTCATGGTCATTCTCATGCAGAATATCCTGAAATGGATGAAATGGATTTTGGGGGTGAAGAATATACAATTAATGTTAATCCAAAAAATAAATCTTTATGGGCAAAAGTTAAAACGTTTTTTAATCCACATACTCCACTGTCTGAAATGTCTGAAATAATGGGTTCAGGTTCTTCAACCCATACTCATACTCATGCAACTGATGCTGAAACTTTAGAATTATATAATCCAAAAAATTTAGCTAATGAAGGTGTAAAAATAACTTGGATTGGTTTTGGTGTTAATTGTGGTATGGCAGTTACAAAATTTATTGGTGGTCTTTATTTTCATTCTCAAGCTTTAATTGCAGATGCGGTTCATGCAGTAGGTGATTTAATTTCTGATATTTTAACATTAACAACTGTTAAATTTACAAATAAAAAAGCAGATTCATTGTATCCTTATGGTTATGGTAAAATAGAAACTTGTGGTTCATTTATGGTTTCATTTATTTTATTATATGCAGGTTTCCAAATTGGTTGGAGTTCATTATATGAAATTTTAGCGCCAATTGTTCCAAATACAGTTCATGATATAATTTCAATGATTCCAGTTCATTCTCATAGTCATGGTAATTTAACTGAAACTATTCATGATTCACATGATGGTCATACACATACTGAAATTGCAAATATTAATGCAGCTTGGTTAGCACTTGGTTCAATTATTGTTAAAGAATGGTTATTTAGAGCAACACGTAAAGTTGGTGAAAGATTAAATTCAAAAGTTTTAATTGCAAATGCTTGGCATCATAGAGTTGATTCATTAACATCAGTTGTTGCAGTTGCAACTATTTCAACTGGTTATTTTTTAAACGTTTTCTGGCTGGATGCAATTGGAGGTTTATTAGTTTCGATGTTAATTATGAAAGTTGGTATTTCTGGTGTTTTCCAATCATTTAAAGAATTAATTGATAAAGCGTTGCCAGTTACAGATTTAAGATACACTAAAATTGAAGATTCAATTAATGTTATATTAATGAAAAAAGATAATCACGTCCTGATTAGAGATTTAAGTATATTACCATCTGGTACAAACTTAAACCTAGTTTTAAAACTTGGAGTATCACCATTTGATAAAGAATATGAAAATAAACTTACATTGGATCAAATGGGAAATATTGCAGAATATCTCAAGGCTGAATTATCCAAGGAATTTCATAATATTAAGCATACTTCTGTTCAATTCGTTTCAAACGGCAAGTCCGAAAACGAAGAAAATGATTCGAAAACTGAATCTAAAGCGAAGTCTAATGAAAAATCTGAAACTGTATAGATTTCTTCATAATTATAGATTATATGTAGACATTATTTATTCTCCCAAGTATATATTGTAATTATTTAACGAAGTAACATGATTTTAAAAATTGAAAAATCTAGAATGTTCGAGACTATCGACGCAAATATTTTTCCAAATTCGGCAGGTACAAAAAAAAACATAATTTTCTTTCTATAAAGACAGGAGATTGTGTCTTTTGTCTTGGTAATTATTGATGAATTTCAAATAGTGTAAAAAGTTTAAAACATTTTGTATATTTATTATAAACCGAAAACTACAAGAATATTATGTCCGGAATTCCAAAAAGTTTTGACCCAGAAAATCCAGATAACTTAGAAGATATTGAAAAGCAATTTGCTGTTAAGGCAGTTCATCAAATGGGTGCTTACTGGAGTTTAATTACTGCCATTCCACCATCAAAGCTTAAATTAACTAAATTTGATGATGAAATTGTTGAAAAATTCTTTGAAGCATTCCCTGAATTTAATAATAAAGAAAAACTTGCAATTTTAAATGAAGATGAATTAAAAACGAAGGAAGCAAAGGAAAGATGGAGAGATTATATTAAAAATTTTGATGGTAAAATTGAAGATTTTAATTTTGGAACATTACTTAGAAAAGATGCATCTGATGAATATTCTGAAGAAAATACTATTTTCGTGGTTAGAATTCAATTTTATGCTTTCGAATTAGCAAGAAATAGATTTGGTTTGAATGATTGGGCCTACGGTAAAAACTGAAAAAAATATAGAAACTAAAGAAAATTAAATTTTTTAATTGATAATCATTTAATAGTTTAATTAATAAGAACTTCAAAAAGGTATTGATTGAAGTGTCATTCTTTTCTATTTCAAGATTTGGCCGAGTTTGTCAACATCATTAAAAATTATCATGTATATTCTCAACTTTTACATTTTATAACATTAATAAATAATGATAATAAAAAAAAAATATTAGTGGAATAAATTTACCAAATAATTACTGTAAATCAAAGTATTTTAGGTAATTTAAAAAATAATTGCAATTCATGTCAGTCCCGAAAGATGGTAATTTTCGAACGTCATTGCCTTAGCTAGTCGATATAAACAACTGAAAGTGTCTTCATCATCCTGAATTGCAATTAAATTAAGCAAATTAAATCAAGTTGATTTAAAAAGCTAATAATTAAAAAAAAGTAAGAGTAGTAGTGAAAATTTAAAATAAAAACAGTATACCTCCCTAGGTATGTTGTTATTATCTTGATTATTGAAAACTTCAAAAAAGAGTGTATGGTTTCATATTGAAATATGGAGAACACAGTCGCCTTTTATATTCTGCGCTTGAGCTAAAAATCTAGAAATTGAAAATTTTTTCATTTCCTTCAAGTGCAAAGAGGGTTTCTCTTTCAATTATTTATATTAACTTTTTTTTTTGCTTTTGCTGTCTAATATACTGTTTTCAATTACTAATTGATATACAGAACTATCGAGATATGAACGTGTATAAACATGTAAAAAATTTAATTAATCGGAAAAAAGCATTAAAAAAACAACAAATAAATTAGAAAAAGAAAAAGTATTAGAAAGTATTATTTATATCTATTTAAGATTATTTTTATAACAAAACTAAACTACTTACTTAGATCATCTTCTTAACCAATTGGTTGATGTATTCTTCTCTGTTACCAGTAGAACCACCTTGGATGAAGTGTTGGAACTTTCTTCTAACACCCCAACCACCACTTGGGTTAGATAATTTGAATGGCCATAAGAAGTTGTTAGCTTGCTTGAAGTTTGGACCAACAGTGTAGATTTCGTGAATTAAATCTTCAACGGATTCAATACCGTACTTACCTAAAACGGATTCAACAATAGCATTATCAGTTAATGGGATTCTTTGTTTGTTAACCTTACCGTAACCTCTCTTGTAAACTAATTGTCTGATAGTAGATAATGATGGGTAACCAATAGCACAATATTGTTCAACTAATTTTAATAATTCAGTAGTAGCCTTGGTAACTCTAACGAAAACACCAGCATTAATTTGAGTTAATCTTAATAATTGAAAAACTTTTCTAGACTTTGGTGGAATCTTCATAATACCCTTGATTCTGACAACAAAGACAACCTTGTTTTCAGCTTCAACGAAGTAAGAACCATCAGCCTTTGCAGCTCTCTTAGCATCAATGACAGCTCTTTCTGCAGCAGCATATTCGTTAACGTATGCTTCAGTTCTCTTGAAAAGTGCAGCTCTTTTTTCCTTGGAGATCTATGAGAAATAAAAAAAATTAAAAAAAGAATAAAATCTAATTGTTAGTATTTTGAAATATTAATTAAAAAAATTCAATTATTTTCTCAAAAAGTGATCAACATATATTATAATTATGCTTCTCAGCCGAAAGATGGTGTTATAACGGACAGCATCGCCAAAGCTAGTCGATATAGGAGACAAATTTTCATCATTTATGAAACTTTAAAAATAAATTTGCTTGAATACTTTGAGAGAAAATTATTTTGAAAGAAAAAGAAAATTAGTTAATCATATTAATAATACATACAACTTTTCTTGCCTTTCTTGCAGCAGCAACTTCTTTAGCGTCTCTTTCGACTCTCTTAGCCTTTTTGATTTGAGATTCTGGTTTTGGAATACTGTATTAAAATATAATAATAGAAATCATAAAAACTAGTTAGTATAATGTTAATTTTTTGATTGATCATTTTACCTATAAAAATAATCAAATGCAAAGTAAATCTAAATTTTCTCCGTGTAGCCAACAATATTCTAAGAACTGATTTATCATCATTCGAAGGCAGTTATACGCAGAGGAAAAAGTAGAAAAAAATTTATTGAAAAAGAAAATAACTTTGTTCTTGTCAAGCTAAAAATTTTCAATAAACACAAATTCTTTCTTTATATCTACTATTTTTCCTTTGGAATAAATTTAATTGATATGATAAACCATATCAACAAGTCCACTCAAAAAGTGATTAAAGTTTTGAAATCGATATATCCAATACCAACTCTGAAACAAAAAATTGAGAAAGGACTATATCATATTGATTTCGAATTAGAGATAACTACGAGTGACTTTTTAGAAAAATCATCTTGTAATAATCTCAAGCCTTGTTTATTGAAAACAAATATATTATGAAAGGTCCAACAAATATAATTTAAGAGCCCGTTGTGACCTTGAGCTCTTTGCCAAAAAGGGACAAAAATAAAAGAAATAAACACTTATAATAAACAAATAACTTATTATAATGTCTTTAAAAAAGAATGAGTATTTATTTCAATTCTTCAACTAACAAATAAAACAAATATCTCTTTAAAGCAACAAATTGTGATTGAAATAAACCTGCTGTTTAAGAAGCACCAGTCAGTTGTAAAGTAGAAGAATGAACATACGCAGCCATTGTATCTATTGATGAGTTGATGAACTTGGGGAATAACTTTTAAATTTAAAACTATGTTATATAGGTGGTAATGTGTGTAAAAGTGAAAACAGGTTCCATTTATAAATTGTTTGTCAAGTCGCTAACTTTTCGATGAAAAATTTGAGTTTACAATTTTGCATAAATTTATTTTGTGCGTGTGTCACGTGGAAGCAGTTAGGGTTTTGCAAACAGAAAAGGGTTAGATGTTAGATTTTATAAGGAATCAATTTCCTCAACATTGGTTGTATATTATCCTGATCTGTATTATGTTCCAAAGTAAGATTTCTACAAAGATTGGAATATAAACTTAATCTAACAATTTCTGAATATTACTTATCTCAATTTTTAACATTAAAAGAAAAATCCATTAAAGTTGGAAATAAAATTAACAACTTTGAAGCTAATTTCGAATTGAAAGAAATCTTAATTATGAATTTGAATATTTAACTATTTCTTCTGCTAATGAAAATAATGAATCAACTTTTAAAAATCAGTTGAATAAATTAACTTTTAGAACAGAAAATGAATACAAAGACATTTTCAAAATGATTATATTGAATTAGATAAAAATTTAAATGAAAATAAACCAAGAAATTATCATGGAGAAAATGAATTTAAAAGTTCAGAATCAGAAATTTTAAATAAATTATATACAGAATTTCGAAATACCGAATACTTAAAATTAAAAATAATTGTTGAATTAAGATTACAAAATGAAAGTTATAAAATGTTTAAAGCTTGAGATTTGAATACGTAAAATTTCTGATATACCAAATTCACCTAATGAAAATATTCTAAATGATTGGTTTTATAAACCAAAAGATTATGATTGGAAAAAACCATTATTAACCACATTAGAATCTTTACTAGATGGTATTTTATTATGTTGTCATGAATCTAAAAATGATATTTGAAATTGAATCTCAATTACAGGGGACTTTATCAAATAATAATGGAATTGAAATATTTCAAAGTTTAATGAATATTTTATTATTATTTGATGAACTATCTTCATTAATAAATAATAATGTAATTATCATCATAGTAACATGATTAATAAAGCTTCAGAAACATCAGGCGAATCCGCTATTTTATCATTAATATTTAAACATCTGATAAATTTATTACCAATAATACAGAAATTCTTCAATTAGCTCAATCTACTAGTATAGCAGAAGGCGCAACTGTCCAATGGTATAAATTATTAGCTAATTTGGCAACTACGAGGCTAATACATCCTCAACGATCTTATTCTTTTCTGGATATTAATGGCTTCAAATGCACGTAACCTTTATATACATATTTGTGATAATTTTTATAAAGAAGATTGGTAAAAAAAAATTGATTTAATCTAATATATAATAGATGAGCCATTAATTATTAATATTATAGTACCGCTATAAAAGTAGGAAATTTAATTGTACACCTTAATCTTTACATTGTATGAACAGAAAATTAAGATTGCCATATTACTTACAACGTCTTTGATATTTGCTATTTTCACTCATAAGTATGATTACTACAAAGCTCTATTATGCATTAAATTAATATTTTATGTCAAATTATAAATTTATCTAGGTCGGTCAGCTTGTGGATGAAAAAGGTGATTTAAGTCGTTAAGATAAAAATAAAAACTTCATAAATGTAATAATTTATATAAAATCGAAGACAAATTGTGAAAACTGAAAAGAAAAGTCTAAAAAATAAAAAAAAGGTAAAAGATATACCATTTCAATCTCTTTACTTCTAAAATTAAAATGATCCTTTCAAATCTTCAAAATCATCACATTTAGTATATGCTATTTAATTTTAAGAACAGTATTTGAATTATTATAACTTCTATCACCTAACATGTGATTACGTTCAAACTGTGAATTGATTAATGCAATTTATACTTGTTTTATTATATTATCAAATATTCTTATTAAAAATACATACATAAAACCATCAGCTTGACAATCTACAAGCAGATTTTCGAGCCTAGAAAAATCTTTTTAATTTTATTTAAATTCTATTTAATCTATACATTATTCTAATCCATTACTCTATAATTATTCATAGTAAAGTTAAAGAATAGAGTTGTATATACTAACACTTTTTATTAATATATTTGCAATTTCTAATTGTTAGTTTAATTGATAATTATTAAAAATATCCAATTGACTAATAAATTTGCATATATTTGCAATTCCTAATTGTTATGCTAATTGTTATTCTAATTGATTATTATTATAATTATTCATAGTAAAGTTAAAAATAGAGTAGTATTATTAAATGTTTATTAGTATATGGGCAATTTCTAATTGTTATATTAATTGATTATTATTATAAGTATTCAATTGACTAATGAAGATGCATATATTTGCAATTCCAAATTGCTATTCTAATTAATTACTCTATAATTATTCATAGTAAAGTTAAAAAATAAAGTAGTATATATTAATATTTTTTATTAATAAATTGGTAATCCCTGATTGTTATTTTAATTGATTATCACAATTCAATAAGCCAATGACTAATACAGATAACAAAAAAGAAATATACATTCTATATTACTATTCTTTATTAGTAAATTTGCCACTTTTAATTGTCATGTTTTTTAATTA
>JAMAJE010000270.1:0-39410 GCA_023629255.1 Pichia sp. PB3310
TCCTAACAATAATTAACAGCGCAGAAACCAGCCATGTCTTCCATTAACAAATCTGGAAAAAGATTCACTCCAAAAATTAAACAGAGAGAACGTCGTGTTCCTGGTTTAACCACACCTGTATCATCACAAACGCCATCTTCTGAAGCACCGAAAACACCAATTAATTCACAGGTATCCAACACGCCTATCTCTCCAATTTCTCAGAAACTTACACAAAACACAAATTTAAAACGAACAGTAGATACTATAGATTCAGAAAATGAAAACCTAAGTGATGTTGATGAACTTAAACAAGACAAAACATCGAACTTAAAAGCTGGCTCAGCCGAACCTTCAACACCTTTACTTAAGCAAACTCTGTTTGAACCATTAGAGGCGGTTCCAACGGTAGAGGAACCTTATGACGATAATATAGATGCCGCTGTTGAAACCTCGGAAACAAATATACAAGAAAACCCGCCAATAAAACCAGTTGATCAAAAACTTAGTAGTACAATAACAATTACAAATAATCATCAATTTACGCAGCCATTGTCGACGTCACATAGGACACGTCTAAATTCTTTATCTATTCCAACGCCACTCCCAGGATATGGAACAAATCGAAGGGGTAGTGTGAACATAAATACATCTAAAAGTAGACAGGGCAGTTTTGCTATACCTGTAATTGCTCCAGGTAGTAGACGTGGAAGTACTACTAATAATGGCTCTAGCGGTATTGGACCAATTACTATTAATCCAGGTAGTAGGAGAGGGAGTGTTAGTAATTTCAAACCTACATTTGGTAATAATTCAACAAATAACGATAGAAGTAGACGTGGAAGTGTTAATACAATAAATAATGAAAGACTGGGCAGTTTAAATGATGAAAAGTCAACACCTATTCCTATTATGAAGAGTAATAAGAAACGTAGGATTAATATCAGTGTGGGTACTTCTAAGAGTAAAGACGTTGCGGTAGGAGGAATATCACTTCCTGGTTCAAATATACCAATTAAAAAATCATTGTCTGAGAATAAAGAAGTCGAGGAAAATGTGATAGAAAATAACGGAACAAATAGTGAACTTGATGGAGTTAGTAAATCGATTGTTGAAAATAAAGATGAAGCGATGACAGAATCTAATGTTGAAGTGACCGCGGTAGATTCAATAATTGAAGAGCCAGTCGTTAAGAAAAAATTAGAAGTAACAGAAAAGGAAAGATTGCTTAACCAAAAATGGGTTATGAATACATCTACTAAGAAATTCGAGTTAATTAACGTATCTGAACTTGAAGAAGATCCAATTAGGCAACAAGAATATGCATTTGATTATGAAATTACTAATTTATCAGAGATCACCGAATTTCGTAAAGATACTAACGCTGAATTAGGTACCAGTCTGAAATTTAATCCAAAAAGTATGAAAATGAGTGATTTATGTAAACCGTTTCTAGCAGTTGGTGAAATTTCACAAAATTACCATAAAGCTATGGAAGGTGAGAAGAAGTTAAATGAAAGTAGGAAAAAACGTAAGCAACTGAGAGAAACTGCTAGAAGATTACGTATGAGTGCAGAGGATTTAATGAAATTAACTGAGAATACAGATTTTGCCAGTTTTGCACTTGATGAGAAGCGTAGAATGGAAAAGGTTAAAGAAATGATGGACAGGGATAGAGGTGATGAAAATAAAAAACATAATGTCCCATTATTAGAAATTCAAGATGGTAAGGTTACATATAGTCATGAAAGTACAGTTGTTGATAGACATGAAGAAGCTAATATTGAAATGGAAAAAATTGAAGAAAATCCATTTGAAAATATTATTACAAGTGGTTCATATTCTAAGAAAAGTTATACTTTAAAATGGACTGCACAAGAAGTTGCAGAATTATTAAAAGCAATTTCATTGTTTGGTACAGATTTTGGATTAATTGCACAATTATTTCCGCATCGTACACGTAAACAAGTTAAAGCGAAATTCTTATTAGAAGAAAAAGTTCATCCACATTTAGTTGAATTTGCATTATTAAGAAAACTGCCAATTAATATTGATGAATATAGTGGTAAAAGTGGTAAAGAATTTAAAAGTCTTGATGAATATAATAAACAATTAGAGGAACTTAAATTAAAGCATGAAGAAGAATTAAAATTGATGGAAGAATCTCGTGCACAAGCACATGCAGAAGATAGAGCTATACAACAACAATCAATGCACCGTAATGAAATTGGAGGTATTCCTACAAGAAGATCACGTAAAGCAGTTATTGCAGAATTTCGTAAAAATGAAGAAATTGTTGGTGTTGTTGGTACTACAAATGACAGTTAATTATAATTTGATATATTTTTATTTTAAAATGAAACGGGATATTTATTTATAAATGAATAAAAAAAAATTTAATCAAGTAGCTGACATTTTATTGTTAAAATTATTATCCTATTAATATATTATCGTATATAAAGAAGGGCTTAAATTTCTAAGGTGGTAGTGCACAGCGCACAGCGTACAAGAATGCACAAGGGCCCAAGGGCGCACAGTGTACAGCGCGTTGTTATACTATTCTATATATATATTATAACTAGTTTATCATGAAAATTGTAAATTTAATTTGAGGCTGATAATATTTGATTTTGATTGTTGAAACAAATTTTTTTTTGTTTTTTCTCCTTCGTATAAAATTTAAGATTAACTTGTATGATATTGTGTCATAATATTAATAATTAATTCATTTTTCTTCAACTAATCAATCATTACAATATACAGGATTATATATCATGACTAATGGGTATATATTAGAGGTGAAGACATCGTCTAATGATATACCGACTATGGGCGATGTTATTAGTTCGAAACAAGAAATAATTAAGACTATTAAAGATATTAAAGGTATTAAAGATATTGAAGATAATAAAAATAACAAAGAAGAAAGTTCTAAATTAACAGTTAAACGACATAAAAGGAAAAATTCAACATCAAGTTGTTTAGATAAATATATTAAATTTACCGTTAAAAGTAGTGAAGCTAACAAGAATGAAGAAGATATAATTCATGGAATTTTTAAATGTATTTTAATATTTATTAGTGTTGGATTATTTTGGCATGTGTTAAATCAAGTTGATATAATTGGAAATTTAAGTGATGGTAGAATACGAAATATTAATATAACAATGAATATAAATATAAATAATAATAAAGAAGATTCAAAAATAGATAATAATAGAATTGGAGAAATTATAAAAATTTTATATTTAGGTATCAGTGTTTTTGTTGTTAATGAAATTTATTGGCGTACAAATTATAGTTTAGAAGAAAGTTTAATAGTTATAAGGAATGTTGGTATTCAAATAGAGAGTGTTTTAGTTAAGGAGAGTATAATTGAAGTATTTAAAAAGGTAATTCAACGAAGTATTGGTTTATATAAAAGAAATAAGAATAATAGGGTAATACTTCATCAACATTTTATACCAATTGAAAATGTTGTTGATATTGTGATTAATGAAGGGTTTTATGGAATGAGAGTAATCACATATTTAAGTGTGGTTATAATTAAAGATAATAAAAATATGACAGAATTAATTGTTGTATTTAAGAATATTTTACCAAGGATTAATATATTAGAAGTGGTGTACAGAAGAGTACAAGATTTCGTTATTACTTAAATAGGAAAGTGTTAAACAATAAAAGGGAAGAAATTAATTAATTGTTTTTCTAAAGGGGGGAATAAGGTTATATGCATGGTTATAAACAATAGAATATAGGTTGTTAATTTCCCATTTTAGGAAGGCGCGCTTGTTTTAGAATATTTAAATTTTCAAATTATTGGGATTTTTCGGGATCAGACACGTTTGCTGTTTGTTGTCAGAGGAGTAAAATACTACAATCGTATAGTAATCAATCAACTGTTATAGAAAGCTCAGCTGTTTTTTTTTTTTTTTTCTTGTTTTTTTTTGTCTTCCACTTTCTTTGATTATTGCAACGATATTTGTTTATTCTAATCCCCTTTCTCTTTTAATCACTTATAGTTCTTTTCTTTTCTTTTCTTTCTTCTTTTCTGTTTGTTTATTTAGTTAGCTTATAATATACTTCCTTTTTCTTCTTTAGTGTAGATATTCCAACTAACAACTAAAGCTACTTCATTACTATTTTCATATAATAATCAAACTTTGGTACTTCAGTCTTTCATTTATTATCCAAAAGTAACAAGTTTGCATTCAATTTTTTAAACCAAAAAAAAATTTTTAAATAGTTACATATTAAGTCTATATTTGTCAAATTAAATCAAATCATTCTTTCATTTTGATTATTCATTCGTTGTCTTAAATTATTATTAATATTACTATTATACTCTCTTTATCAAAATGTTATTCAAAAACGTTCTTAAATCATTAATTGTTGCATCTATTGCTTCTGAAACTATTGCTTCACCAGTTGCTCATTTACATCATGCTCATAAAAGAGATGTTGTTCAAGTTACTGAAACTGTTATTGTTACTGTTGGTGGTGCTAATACTGATTTAGCTCAAGCTCCAGCTGCAACTCAAACTACTATTAATCAACAAACTGATGGTACTCAAACTGCTTATGCTTATCAAGTTACTGCAGCAGCAACTTCAAGTGCTGATGTTAAAGCTTTTGAAACTCAAGCTTTAAGTGCTGCAGGTTCAACTGCAACTGCTCAAGCAGCAACTGTTAATTCTGGTTTCTCTGCTTCTTCCAAAGGTATTACTTATTCTCCATATAATGCTGATGGTACTTGTAAAGATTTAAGTGCTGTTAAAGCTGATTTAGCTAAATTATCTGAATATTCTTTAATTAGATTATATGGTGTTGATTGTAATCAAGTTGAAAATGTTATGCAAGCAAAACATGCTGGTCAAAAATTATTCCTTGGTATCTTTTTCATGGATCAAATTGCTGCAGGTATTTCTCAATTAGCAAATGCTGTTAAAACTTATGGTTCTTGGGATGATGTTTATACCATTTCAATTGGTAATGAATTAGTTAATAGTGGTGCTGCATCTCCAGCCCAAATTGGTTCTTATGTTGCAACTGGTAGATCATTATTAACCGCTGCTGGTTATAATGGTCCAGTTGTTTCTGTTGATACTCATGTTGCAATCATTAATAATCCAGAATTATGTCAATATTCTGATTATATTGCATTTAATGCTCATGCTTACTGGGATGGTACCGTTACTGGTTCTGATGCTGGTCCATGGTTATTATTACAAATGCAAAGAGTCTGGTCTGCTTGTGGTGGTAAGAATGTTTTATGTACTGAATCAGGTTGGCCACATTCTGGTCAAAATAATGGTGTTGCTGTCGCTTCTCCATCTGAAGCTTCAGCTGCTATTAGCTCAATTGGTTCAACTTGTGGTAGTGATACTATTGTCTTCAATGCTTTTGATGACTTATGGAAGAACCCAGGTGCTAAAGGTGTTGAACAATTCTGGGGTGTTTATTAAATTTATTAAAGTTATTTTTCATAAAATTCAAATTGAATTGATATGAATTAAACTTTGTTTATTTTACTTTATCTTACGTTCTTTAAATTTATTTTATTTTAGTTGATTATTTTACTTTACTCTACTTAACTTTCTTTTTTTTGTTAAATATCACTTTCTATACTTTTATTTTATAGACTGTGCCGTTTATACCATCGTCGATATATACCTATTGGGTGTAGTATCGCTTGTCTTCAAAACGATACGTGATTCCTTTTATAGTTACTTTCTTTTAGTTTAAAAAATTACTATTACATTATAGAAGAGTAAGTTCGCAGTATACAATAAGCTAGTAGATTTTTCTTCGCTCCCAGTATGCTTTATGCCCCACATCCCACATCCCATACTCGTCTCCTCCATATTAATAATAAAAGAGGAAGGGGAGGAAAAATGGGATTTTTTTTTTTCAAGCTTATAGGATGTTTAATAATCAAATAATATTTAACATAAATATATTATTCAAATACAAATTTTCTATTGAGTCTGTTTTGATTACATATTTGTTTTGATATCGTAACAAATAAAAAAAAAAAAAGAGATTTACTTTACTAATCATGTTTAGAACAAAATTATTTTCATTTACATCATCTTCATCATTAGCGTTATCCTCAGCTAAACGCCCGTTGCTGTCAATTCAACAATTAAGGTTATATTCTGCACCACCTGATTTAAATATTGCAGAGAAACATATTTATGAAAAATTAGAAGATGAATTAAAACCAGTTATTTTAGATGTACGTGATGTATCTGGTGGTTGTGGATCAATGTATGCAATTAACATAATTAGTGAAAAATTTAATGGACTTTCAATGATTAAACAACATAGGCTTGTAAATACTATTTTAAAAGAAGAAATCAGCGGTTGGCATGGGTTACAACTTAAAACAAAGGCTGCAGATAAACAATAAATTAAAGAAAACGCATTTTGTAAATATTTACTTATATATATATATAGAATATTTGTAGATCTTTCTTATAATTAAATTATATATATATACATACAAACATAAATAGAAAATAATTTTTATCAAAACAACACAAAGTCTGAACTAATTAATTATGTTAATTTTTAATTAATTTTCAACAATTTCTTCTGTTTCTTCAAGAATAACTTCTTTAATAGTTTCAATAGTTTCATATTCAACCTTTGGTGAATGATCGACAATATTTAATGATTCTAATTTAGAAACTGTTTCAGTTCTATATTCAGTCCATTCAGCTAATAATTCCTTTCTCTTTAAGATTAATTCACGTAATGCAGCATTTGTATCCATTGTATCAGATTCTTCAAATTGTACAGCATATTCTTTCAAATTCTTTCTAACTCTCTTCTTATCATTTGATGTTAATAATGATGCTGGTCTTGGACGCCATAAAAATTCTTTAAATCCTGTAACTTGTTCTTCCTTTAAAATATGACCAACACAATCATAAATTGTATAACCATTATTAATTTTTGTTTTCCATGCAGATGAAATTGCAGTTAAAAATCTACCTGATGATTCCCATTGTAATTCAGTTAAACCAGCAAAATCATGCGTCGTTAATAATTTCAAATTAGATGAAACTTTTTTATTTTGATCTTTAGGTTTTTCACCATCAAATTCAACATCATAAAATTTAATTGGAGTTGTTTGAGTATTTAATGATGTTAGAATTGCAAATCTACCATTTGGTGACCAACTAATATCAGTAAATGAATTTGATAATGAAGTTAATGAAACCCATTTCTTTAATGATGATACATTTTTACCTGTACCAACTTTTACTTCTTCAACATCAAAAAATGTTGTTGTATTTAAATCAGTTGCGACATTAGAGTTTGAAATTTCACCTTTATCAATTTTTGAAATTGTAATAAATTTATGAGATTTTGGTTCCCATTTAAAATTTAAAATTAATTCTTGTAATTCAACTTTATCAACTGGAATATCTTTTTCAAATAATTGGAAAATATGTAAATTTGAGAAAAATGTTTTCTTTGATTTTGTATGTCTTGTAACATTACAACATAAATATTTTGCAGATTCATTCCAAGTTAATTTAATATCTTTGACTTGAACTAATGGAATTGTTCTTAAAACACTTTTATCAGGAATTGACATAACAGAAACTTTAGCGGATTGATTTTCACTTTCTGGAGTCCAATATGATAAAACAACATCTAATGGATCAGTCTTTTTTGAACTTGCTAATTTAACACCTTCAGGTGCAAATTCAAAATCTTGAATATCATCAATTTTAACTAATTTTTTATCTAATAATTGGAAATCATTTTCAGTTTCATAAATTGCAATTGCATCAGGACCTTGTCTTGCACAGTATTTATCATCATATGACCATTTAATTAATGGCCATGGCATTCTAGTTGCATTTTCTAAATTTGGTGGTAATGCAAAAGTTTTAACTGGTAAACCAATTGAAATATCCCAAATAACTAATTTTTTGCCAATATCATCAGATTTAAATGGATAATCTTTACGTAATTCCTCTCTTAATTCCATTGGATCCATGATTGGTTCAGGTGATAAAGTAACTAAAAATTTTTCATTTGGTGAAAAATCAATTAATCTAACACCTGGATGTAAATGTCTATGAATTCTATCAAAATCTGGACCACCCCAAGATTGAACACCTTGTGGAAACATTGAAAATAAATATTTACCCTTTGGTGACCATTTCATATAAGTTGAAGTCCATTGATTACGTGGTTCAATAACTGGTTCATTTTCAAGTCCTTTTCTATACCAAAAAACTCCAACTGATTGATTATAATTCATTAAAAATTGATCACGATTTTTTGAATCTAATAACCATGAATTTAAATGACCAATTTCTTTAAATTCAGGAAATTCAGGTTCTTTAAAATTATCGGAAATTTTACCTGATAAAACATATTCTTCAATATCACCTAATTTATTAACTAATAATCTATGTTTAACATCTAATTTTTTACCATTTAATTGATTAACAGCTTTTGAAGCTTCTAATGGATTTGAAAATCTAATAATTAAATAACCTTTAGTTTTACCATCTTCTAATGGTAAATACATATCTTCAACTTTACCACATTGAGAAAATAATTTTGTTAAGACTTTCTTTAAAACAGGTGCTTTAGATTCTGGTGCAATTGGTGCACCATCACATAAAACACATCTGTCAATCATACTAGTTGTTTGTTTAACATTATATTTTTCTTCTAAATCTGAAAAATCAAGACCAGACAAATCAACAGTAGATGGATCAAATTTTGGAATATCAACACTCATTATTGAAACTATAAAATTATGATTTTGTTTATTAAACAAATAAAACTATAAATGAATCCTTCTAACTAATTATACAATACAAAAACATCTTAAAAACTTTTATATATATATATGATTGATGAATCCTTTGGACGAGGAACAAGTGAAAAATTTAGCGAAAAAAAATAAAAAAATAAAAAAATTGAAAAATTGAAAAGTTTATTTTAGGTGCACGGATGATTGAAATCAGTATTTTGTTCATGTATGCATTATGTATGCATTATGTACATCATGGTAATTTGAATAAGGTATTGATTTTCAATTGATATTTAAATTATGATTTTGATTTAATTGAAGGTGAAAAAATATAAATACATTAGTTTATTAAAAATGGTTCAACAGCTTTCATTAACTGCGCAAGTTCCTAGTACAAAAATAAACAGATTATTACTCACTTTAAAGACATTAACTGGTGATATTCAATCAGAAATGAATCAACATTCAGTTATTTTAAAACCTCGATATCCATTCACACCTGAAATAATACCTGGTAAAGTTATGCAGATCGAAAGTTATCGTATACGAATGAATAGAATTTGGGAAAGGGGAAATAATTCAATAATTACATTTTCTGATTTAATAAATTCATTAAATAATGAAAAATTAATTGAAATTAAGGGTGATTCGATTACAAAGCAAGATAGTAATGGTTTAAATTCTTCAATTTGGACATTACAATTATCTGATATACCTGCTGGTGGTAAGAATTCAGTTTCAATTCAAAACATTTATGAAACAACTATTTATCAAACTGATGATGTAATTGGATATTTAGATGAATTAGGATATATGCATGAAACTGAATTTTGGAATAATGGTATACGTTTTTATTATAATAATGTAATTATTGAAATTTATCAATTATATATTTTAGATGATGAAAAAAATAATAATGTTATAATTGATGCTGATTCAGAAATGATCAATGATGATCCAACTCAAAGTACATCTAATAATAAAGATCATAAAACTAATTCATCATCTTTGCATTTAAAATTGTTAGATCCTTCAGGAGCATGTTTCTTAAAAGCTTATGTTAATGTTGGATCGCTTAATGATATCGAAAGTGTTAGTTTAGGTACCAGGCAGTTAGAAACTTTAAAAAAGGAACTTTCCGAGTTGGTTGAATTGCATGTTCCAGATAGAACTGCAATGGATAGTAGAATAAATTCACGAATTGCAAGTTCAAATCGTTAATAATAATAAAAATTAAATAGATTGTATGTATTTAATTGGCAATAATTTAGCACCGATTAAAGCATTAATAAAAGGAAAACAAACTAGTAATACAAAAAAAATTTACAATTAACTATTATATAAAATTTCATTATCATCAAGCGTCATAAAGTCCTCCATTCAAAACGTAATCACCCTCAATCTCGGCATCTTCAAAATCATTAAAATCTGCAAAATCTTGAAAATCAACAGTTGGTGTATCACTATTATCTTGTACAATTGATGGAACAACAGAAGCTGGTCCTTTTAACATGGCTAAAACATTTGCTGATTGATTTGGTTGATTTGGTTGATTTGGAATAGGTAATGGTGATTGATATTGTGAGATATTTTGTTGTTGTTGTAAAAATTGATTTTGTTTGGTTAATGGGGAATTTGATGAACTTGAACCTTTTAAAATATCTAAAAGTGCTGTTGATTGATTCTGGACCGCTTGAGAAGATGACTGGTACATATTATTTTGTTGCATGAAAGCAACCGGTTGTTGTGGTAGTGGTCCTTGTTGAATTTGTGGAGGCTGTTGGAATTGTCTCTGAAACATTGGGTTAATGTTCATTGGTGAAGATGAATGACTTAATTGTGGCGCCGGATTAGATTGAATAGGATTATTGTTAGATGTGTTTTTTAATATATCTAATAAATCAGCAGATGCAGATGCAGATGCAGATGCAGATGCAGATGCAGATGCAGATGCAGATTGGAAGTTTTGCTGAGATAATTCTGGACTCATAATATTTGATGAAATTGACTTACTTCCATGTAAAAGATTCAAAAGTTCACTTCTCGTAGTAGTAGAAAGTGATTGGTTAGCTGGAGCTGGTATAACATTTTGCACAACTTGTTCTGCTGACTTCGGTGAATCAGTTTTCTTTAGGATATTTAATAATGCCTTGGATGGATCAATTGAAGTAGAAATTGTAGTTTGAGTTTCTTTTGTTGATTTATTCTTTAACAAATTTAATAAATCTTTCGATGGATCAGCAAAAGTTTTGGACTTAATATTTACATCCTTTTGTTCAACAATAGGATTCTTTAAAATATTCAGTAACTGTGCAGAAGGATCTATTTTGTTATTTGGTGAATTTGGCTCAGTTAATAAATTTAATGAGTTAACTGAAATGGGTGTTCTCACTCTTGATTTTTGTCCTTCTCCGTTTTTGGTATTTTCAATAGGAATAGACTGTTTAACAGAATTATTTTGATTATCAACACTAGAAATAGTATCATCAAAGGTATTTTTACTTTGTGAATCATCTGAAATATTAGAATTGGATCTAGTAGTAAACTTAACATCATTTGACTTTTTTAATAATACAATTGGTTTACCATTAGAAAAAGGATTATTGATATCACGTGTAGTTGTTTTATTTGCAGGTTGGGTTATATCTAATGGTCGTTGATAATCAACTATTTTTTTATTTTTATTATTCAAAGTTTCAGATTTTTCTATTTCGTTTGATTTAACTGATTCTTGTAATTTATCTGATCCGTTTGATTCATTTAATTCATTTACCTTGAGAATAGGTTTTTCACGTCTTAAAATTTTAATTGGTCCGGTTAAAGTATTATTAGAAGTCATTTGCAAAACTGGATCCTTTTTAGGTACTTTCTTTAATAAACTTAATAGCTCAGCGCTATCAGATTGTTTAGAATCTTTTGTTATTGGTTTAGATTTTAAAATGTTTAATAACTCTTTACTATTTTCATTATTCGGTTTTTTATTAGATAATGAAAATTGTGGTTTAGAAAAGGTTGACGCAGATGGTGCTATGCTCATTTCTTGAGATGAAAGATTGTTCCTTAATATTTGTGTTGAAGGATTATTATTATTTAAATGTGGATGCGTATTTGAAAATCCATATGGAGGGAAAGAAACATAAGGATTAAACATTTGTAATGCAAAAGGATTATGTGCATGCATTGGTACCATTCTATTTTGTTGAAATGCCATAATATTATTTGGTAAGAATGGATGAGTAAATTGTTGATGTTGTTGCATAAGCATACGTTGATGTTGTTGAAATTGGATTTGCTTTTGTAATTCTAATGGATTTATACCATTTTGTTTATTTATTTCACTTGGAAGTTGAGGATTCTTTGCAGCATGTTGAAGCATTGATAATAATTCTCTACCTGGATCAACTTTTTCAACTTCTTCCTTTTCAACTAAAGATTTATCAATACCTAAAATCTTCTTTAGTTGAATAGTTGCTAATCTCTTTAATTCTTCTTCAGTTTCATTATTCTTTATTCTTTTAATATATGATACAATAGCTTTTAACATTGATCCAACTAAATAATAATTACCTGTTGTTTTAACAGCTTTTGTTAAATATTTAATATCCATCCATTGAATATCGGCAATTTCAAATCTAACTTTTGGAATAAATTTAGTATTATCAGGAATTCCTTTAATAATATAAATTTTATAATTTTTACCTCTAATTGTTCTTTCAATATATAAATCTTCATCAATTAAATTTGAAGCATCAAACCCAGTTTCTTCTTCTAATTCTCTTAATGCACAAGCAACATCAGATTCATCTTTAGAAATTTTACCTCTTGGGAAACCCCAAGATGAACTTTCAATTCCTTTAACTAATAACATTTTATCCATTGAAGTATTTAATAATGCACAACCTCTGACTGGAATAGTTGATTTATATTTACCAAATTTTGTTAATGCTTCAGATGGGTCACCCCATTTCCAAATAAAAGGGCATTGTTCAATTAATTTATTTGTAAATAATTTCATTTTCATTGATGGTAAAAGAGGATTTAAAGTTCTTAAATAATCTTGATAAAACCAATGTGCTTCTTCAATTTGAAATAATACACGTTCAATTGATGATAAATCTTCATCTGGACAATTTACTATAAATCTGACTAATAGATCCTCTAAACATCTTTCAAGTGTTTCATCGACGAAACCTTCTCTTAATGGTATCGACATTGTATTTTTAATTATTTAACAGTTTTTATTTTATTATGAACAGTATAATGCAATGTGTTTGTGTTTATCAATGTATATGTGGATATATTAATCTTTTGAAATAGAATTGTAAAGAAATCAATCACATTATAAAATCTGAATTTGTCGACAAATCTTAAACTTCTCTCTTTCTCTCTTTCTCCCTTTCTCTCTTTCTAATATGTTAAAATTTCAACATGAAAAAATCAATTTTAAAACATTCGTACACCAAGAAAGGAAATTTATGAAATTATCAAAATTTATGAGCAACGCACAACGCAGCAAACGCATGCATTGCATTGATTGAACTTATTCATGGTAATATGAATTCCACTACAAATTTATGTATTAGATTTAACCAGTTTGATGTTATTATAGGTTGTGGATTTTGCAGTTTTTTCAAGTAATTTTTTATCATTTTCATCACTTAAACGAGAATAAATAATGGAATCTACACTTTTACAATTCAATAAAGCCCTTGGTTCACCACCTGGTGTAGCTGGTGGCAATTTAATAGTCGTACCCATTCTTTTTCTAGTTGAATTAAATTCTAAAATATTTAAATTTTGATATTCCTTTAGTACTAAATTAAGAGGCTTTGTAGTATTTATATTTATAGGTTTTTATGTATGATTAACTAACTATAAATCAACTTAAATACATTCATAATAAGAGATTTAATTTTATTAGATAAGAATATCGATTACTTTAAATACTAAATTATTAATAATCTAATGAATAATAGATTTCTATACTTTTTAAAACAACAGAACAATACAAAACTGGTACACATTATAGGATAATCGTTAAATAATTAATTACATGTTACTATTATTTGTTATGTTGAAGAAGTATCATCATCGCTGCTGCTTTATTGAAGAACGCATTAACGAAATTCAAGTTGTTAGAAAAATTGGAATATAGCTCACTTCCTCTACTAATTAAAAAATTAAAACTTGCACTGTTTAATCGTTAATGTCTCGTTTTTCTTGATCGTTAATGTCTCGTTTTCATATATCGAAATGTCGTTAATGTGTAAAACCGCGAGTTTGCGTTTTGCATTTTTGTTTCTGTTTTTGTTTATCTGGGAGAAAAAAACTTTGACGCCCCATGAAAAAAACACCCCTCGGTTTGTCCAGCGTCAGGGATTTTACTTTTAAAATTAGCCTTGTGGTTTGTGGGAATTTTTATTGCTACAATCTATAATTTATTGTTGTGATATTTTTTTTAATAAATAGCTGCAGAAAATTGTAAGAGCTAATGATGTATATTCTATTAAATCTCTAATGTGAGTGAAAAAATGATATTGATAAATATTACTATTCTCTGCTGAAACTCTTTTATAAAACGAATTCTCTTGTATTTGATAGCTCTAATATCTGAGTTTATGAATCAACCTTTTAAAATAAAATAATTATAACTTCAATTCAATATTAATAGTTATAGGTAGATCATCGTCTTACTTAGAGTTTTTCGCTTTTTTCTTCAGGCTTTAACTCTACTAAGTCTGTTGAACGATCCACGTTATTTATATCATTTATGTTAATTCTACCTAGAATGGAATTGAAATTATCGTAGTTCATCTTATCAATATATTTATAGTTCTCAATAAATTGGTCCATAAACATGACATTTATAAATATAATGTTTGCGGAGTTAGAAGATTTTCCGCAGGCCATTAATGAATCATCGGCCTTAAAAATTTTTTCAATTTATCGGTGTTGAATATCCAAACGGAATAACCCGCATATAACTGAGTGACTCCAGCCTAAATAAGCATCTTCTATTTCTCTATTGTTAAGTTCACCAATTGAACCAAGTTCACCAATTGGTTGAATCTTAACAATAGAATGTGTATCAATTCAATATCTCATCATAAAATAATCGCGCCAATTCTTAAAATGAAATATGTGCATAAACAGGTCCATAAACATGTCTTCAATTCACCCTGGCTTCATGATAGCTGATTCAAACATTTAAAAATTAAACACTTCAGAAACCACATTAAGGCTCACTCACACTTGACGAACATATCAACTGACAATTTATTAAATATTAAAAAACAAAAAATACTTTACATTTGAAGTCAAAAAAAATCTGCTCGCACTCAGAGTCGAACTGAGGATCGCTACATTACTAGTGTAGCGCCTTACCAACTTGGCCATACGAGCTGATATGTTGTAAAAAATTGTTAGTTTTACTTCGTACTATGGATTTGATAAATTTCACCGCAAAGATTTAGACTCTTTTGATTTCAGCATAGTTCTTAATATAAAATATATTAAAATAAATGCAGACACATCAACAATTTTAAGCTAATAGCTCGAAAATAGTAAATAACTGTACTAAAACTAAATGTTTGGCAAAGAAATATCAGCTAACCAAATAGATTATATATATTTATATAGGTCTTTAGTAAATTATAGTCCATAAAGATTATAAAAACGGTTTAGCTTTTCATTATTATTTTATCATATAGAGCATCAAATTTTTGCTTTCAACAAATTCCTTGTTAGCTCAGTCGGTAGAGCGTTCGGCTTTTAAGAATTCTTTAAGAAGTCGACCGAAATGTCCAGGGTTCGAGCCCCTGATGAGGAGTTTATTTTTTAAATTTTTTTAACATGTTTTTCCCATCGCAGACGGTTCATACAATATAATATTTTTGGGATTTATCTGGAAGGATAAGATTCAAACAAATTCATAATTTATACTACTATGATGACTATAGACACAATATATCAATTTATTTTTGTTTAATTTTCTTTAGTTAAAGTTAGTATAATAATTCTTGGATTAAAATAATAAAATGCTGCCCGGTATGCCAGAACAAAAATTTCAAGTTGAAGTTGATCCAACTGAGGATACTGAATGGAATGATATTTTACGAGCTAAAGGAATCATTCCAGAAAAAGAACCTGATCCAACTGAACAACTAGAAGAGGTTTTAGCAGATGCAGTTATTAGACAACATGAAAATAGATTAGAAGATTTGGACCTTGATGAATTAGATGCCTTAGAAGATGATGAAGATGCAGATTTCCTTGAAATGTACAAACAAAAGAGAATGGCGGAAATGCGTCAACTTGCCAATAATGAAAAATTTGGGTCAGTCTACCCAATTTCTAAACCTGAATGGCAAACGGAAGTTACTGATGCATCTAAAAACGCAACTGTTTTTGTTCATTTATCAAGTGAAAATCAGATTCAATCACGATTATTGGGTTCCATAATTAGACAAGCTGCATTAAAATTTAAAGATATTAAATTTTGTGAAATTGAAGGACGTAGAGCAATTGAAGGATATCCTGATGAGAATTGTCCAACAATTATCATTTATAAAGATGGTGAGTTAGTTAAACAATTAGTGACTTTATTAATGTTAAATGGTAAAGATACCACTTTGAAAGATGTTGAAGCATTGCTAGTTGATATTGGATGTTTGAATGAAAAGGATAAAAGATTAATAATAAACCAAGAATCAGATGATGATTTAAAAGAATCTCATAGATTAAGATTTCAAAAGAAGAGTATTAAAGGTAAAGGAAATTTAGTTGATGATGATGATGAAGAATCAGACGATGATTTTTTTGATTAGATTTAATAATTTCATTTACAAAATGTATGCATTTTAATCCCTTTATAAAAACTGTAATATATAAAATAAACAATTAGAAAATAAAAATAATTAACCATTAATTAAACAATTAAATAATTAAACAATTGAATCAATTTGATTCTTTAATGCAATAAAATAGCATATAACCATTAACTTTTTTAACATCGGCTTCGGAAACTCTTGTTATTGTGGCATCATCAAATTTGAACCAAATTCCACTAACAGTTTTAACATATGCCAAATAATGACCAGTATTAACATTACCAAGATGACAGACAATACCGAATAGTTCATAATTTGTAATTTGATTTTCATAATTTAAATTTGAAACATAATTTTTAACATCCAAAATCATTGGTATATTAATATGATAATCAATTTTTGAACTTATTCCAAAATGCTCAAATCTTTTCAATTGAATGCTTAAAACTGGTGGCAATTTATTCAGAAGTAAACTTTTTGTAACTTTTGTCTTTTTATTACATGATGAACAATCATATAAAACATCTAATTCTTCAATTCTTGTATATTTATCAAAACAAGATTGTAAATTAATCAATGAAATTTTTTCATTTTCTAATTTATCTTGAATTTCTAATGAAACATCCAACATTGGATCTTCAATTTTTCTACTTTTACCACAAACTGTACATGTTAGAGTACTTAACAATGTACCTGAAAATATTTTATGAATTATACAATCACAATTTGAATAATTTGAATTAAAATCTTGTGATTTGTTTTTATTATTTTCAAAGGAAGGTGTATTTTCTTTATTTTTGATATATTTTGAACTTGTAGTATCATTTTTATGAATTTGATGAATTAAAAATTGCCAAAATTCATGAGCATCTTGTTCACTATATCCAGCCAATGACCTTTTAACTTTCCAAGCTGCTTCAATAAACGATGTTAAACCATAACCTATAATTGCAGGATTTGTAAAAAAATCTTGATAAATATCATTAAGACAACATGACATACATTCTGAATGAGATTTTGAACAATTTAAATGTGAACCACTTAAATAATAACGTTTTAAAAATGGATTATGTATCAGAGTTTGTAAAACTGAAGACATAAAACATGTTGAACCTAAATTAATAAACCCACGTAAACCAGTAGTTTCTTTAAAAGAAGGAATTCTAGTAGTAGCATTAATTAATTCCCGACTTTTTAAATCATGTTCTAATTCAAAATATGGTAAGCCAGGTGTATTTTTTAATAAACCACTATTTTTAAGTGAATTATATCTAATTCTTTCAAGAAGTGAATGAGAAACTAAATCACCACATTTTAAACATATTAATTCTCCATTATTGGGGTTGATTCCTAAAATAAATAATAAAGGATAGTATAAGGGCAAGGGTTAGTATTCAAGCTTAAAAAAAAAAAATAATAATAGTAATAATAATAATAATAATAATAAAAGGTTCTTTTATAAATTTCCCAAAATGTAGAATTTCCCTAATTGAATATCTATGAAGAACTTACCAAAAACATGGCCAGATTTTTTGGCATGAGCATAAGCATGTTTTTCACTCCAACATCCAATATTAGTACATTGAAGACACATATATAAACTATTATGCTGTTTTGAATGAGATTCACTACAATCTTTGCATTGTAAAATATTTGATCTTGCTTTTTTCAATGCATGAATATTAATTTTTTCTCCTTTTCGATTGAAATATTTTAATGATGAATTATTTTTAACAGAAAATGAAGTTAATTGTTTTTTATTTTCATTCAATCGATTAGAATGCAAGCCAACAATTACAATATTCATACCTGCACCATAAGTTTTCAAAACTGCATCTTTTGAATTTGAATTTAAAACTTTTGTAAGATGAATACACGAAGGTAATGTCAAATATGAATCAATTGCATCAATTTCTGATATTAAATTAGTTGTGGAATTATTATCATCATTTGATTCTTTTTTCGGAGAAGAATTTGTTGAATGTGAAACTGACGTATATGATGATGGTGGAGATTTTTTTGGAATTGATTTTCCTGGGACTGTCTTTGTTGGTACTGATTTTTTTGCAGAAATGGACGTCATTGAATAATATGAAATAAATAGTAAGATTTATTTACAATAGTTTGGATATATTTTGTGTAGATAACGTGTAAAAATTTTAATATGCTCTTGCTTTGTTAATGTAATATTTGGAAACTGATTTGAATCTAACAGTTTTAATTTTTTTGTTTGTTTGATATCTTTAAAGTTCTTTTTTTTCAGTTTACTCCCTGCTTGATTTTTAATATAATTTATAACAACTAGCAAGAAATAAGTAAGCAAAATGGAAAAAATATGCCAAAGTTTGCTCGATAGAGGAACCAAAGCAGATCCTGAAAAGAAATTGATCTGCTTATAAAACCTCAATCCTCAGTGCACATTTAAGACAAAGAAAATATTTTTTTAATAGAAAGTTTATCGTCTATTTTAATAAGGATTTTCTGTTGCTAATATTTATATATAGAGAAAGATACACATTGTGATCAAAGTATTATTTATTAAGTTATAAAGTTATTATTAGATTAATATATTAATAAAGTATTTTTTTTTGTATTAAAGTAGAGGGGGTGGGCATTTTAGCCAGCTATAAAGAAGAATTGAACGAAGTTTATTTTTTTAAGGGAATGTCAAAATATGTATATATATATATATGTACGTATATATATGTATGCATGTATGTATATTCATTGATAAATTGATTTGTACAATTTGGATGGAAAAATTCTATTGATAAATTATTTGATAATTATACAACACTCATTTTTTCACAAAAATTTCCTACAACTGTTCTCAAACCCATAAGAATTTGTCTTAATGGGTCAGGAACCATAGGATTCCACACCAATTTATTGATATTTGTATCATAATTATGAATTTGAGAACGAGTGGAGTTATCCATTAAGTATCTTGTACGTAAAAAGATAACAGTTACCAGAAATAATGTAATAGTTTTAAAATCATACCAAAATTGTTCTATACCACCATAAGATTGAAACCAAAATCTACCTAGAACTATTTTAAAAAATAATTTCAATAATGGTCCGAAATAAAAAGTTAGTAATAATATTTCCATATTTGAAGCAAGCATTCTCGACGAATTATTAGATGTTGTATGCATATGTTTAATATTTGAACACCATTTATTTTTAGTTTGTATTGATATATAAGGTATTAAAGGTATAATATATTGTTGAGTATAAGAAGATGAATGAAAAAATGCGTAAATTGAAAAAGAATATAAAACTGATGGATTTATTGCACCAAATAAAGGAGATGCAAATAACCAATGTGAAAATGCAAATAATAAATATTGAATATTTTCATCACGTAAAATATTATTATTCTTTGTCTTTGAATTATGTTTATCAATTTTTGATTTATTATTTGATGTATCAGTGCCAGCACTTGATTGTGAATTATTATTATTATTATTATTATTATTATTATTATTATTATTATTATTATTATTATTATTATTATTATTACTATTAGTATCATTATTAGAATTATTAACAGTATCAATATTATTAGAATTATTAGAATTATTAGAATTATTAATTTTATTAGTATTTATTTCTCTATCAGTTTGAAATTTTGTTAATATATGTTCAAATAAATACCATATTTGTCCAATAAAGTAAGCAATTGGTTTATTTTTATAAGTTTGCCTTAAAATAATTAAATAAGTTATTAATATTGAAAAAAGAGCATTTGAATAATATTTAATAGTAATAGGGTCTGAAGATCCATGCCAAAATGAATTAATTAAACAAAGAAATGTAAACCATAAAGTTAAAATTAATGTTAAATACCAATAAAATTGAGCACTTTTAGATAATTTTTTAATACCGAATAATAATTTTATTATCGGTGATGAAGAAATATTTGATGATGTATCCTTATTTGATATATCATCATCATCATTTTGAGAGTTAAAAGCCTTTCGCTTCACATTTGCATTATGATTATCCATAAGTAAATGAAAATAAATTTAGGATTAAAAGTCTTTAGTTAGAAATAAAATAAAATAAATTTCAAAATAAAATTCAAAATAAAATTAAAAATGGAAATAAGACAGTTTTTCTTTCTTGATTTTAAATTTAACACCTAATCAATAATCAAATAATTAATTAATTAATTAATTATCTTAACACTTAATAAATATAAGATAAAATAAATTAAAATAAACTAAACCGTTAGTTCAGAATTCGAGAAATCTGGAAAAAAAAATGGAAATTGGAAAACGTATTCCTTCCACCTTCCAATTCCAATTCCATTTCCAATTCCACTCCACAAAAAAACGAAGAAAATTTAGTGTAAAAGCCACTGTAAACTGTAAACTGTAAATTGTAATCTAATTAATCTATTAATCTATTCTTTAAAGCGCGAAACAATCTAATCTAATTTTAATGTAAAAAATGCTGCTATATTGTTAGTATTAGTATTAATTAGTATTAGTATTAGTATTAATGTACAGAAGAAATATATGATTCTTTGTTTATCCAAGAACTACTATAGATATAACACTAGGAGATGGACAATATGATATATCATTATTAATAGAATTTATTGTCGGAACTGGCATATTCTTAAATGAATCATCACTACATCCACAAACGAGTATTCTTGTACTTTTATTATTGTTATTAATATCTGTTATTTCCCAAGTTTCCGTTTTAACAATACTTAATGGAAATCCTTTGCATAATTTTATACGTCTTTTTTTATTAATATCCCAAAAACAAAAACTACCTTCAATACTACCAGTTGAATCACCTCCATATCCTGCTGTAATTAATAATTTATCAATTATATTTAATGAATAAATTGGTCCAATTATAATTTTATTATCATTTAAATTTGATCTATGAGCTCTAAATATAAATCTTTTTGGTTCATTATTATTAATAATAATACCACTTAAATTTGTACATGATTTAGAAATTGGTGCAGATTTTGCGGCTGTATTAATTGTAACTGTTGGTTCTGTTTGTGATTCAATTTTATTTGTTACAATTGAAACTTTACCTTCTAATCCTGTTTGTGCATAAATTAATTCATGTGGTAAATCATTTATATTATTAATTGTATTAAAAATTTTTAAATCTGTTGTAATTGGATATTTAAAACCTGAATCTTGAATTTTAAGTTCAATTAATTTTTTATTTGATAAATCAATTATTTTATTAATACCGTTATTTGTTGCAATAATTAAATATGATAAATAAATATCGAAAACTTGAATTTTACAATTTAAATTTATTTTATCAAGTATGATTAAATCAGGTAAATTATATAATTTCAAAATACCATTTGTTGTTGCAATTATTAAATAATTTAAATTTTCATTAATTTTTAACATTTGAAAATTATCATTATTTGAAAGATTATTTAAATTATTGTTATTATTAAAATTAATTTTAAATAAATTATTATTATTATTATTATTATTATGATCATCATTATTATGATCATCATCTTTTTCAATTATTCCAATATTTACATTATTTGGATGTAAAATAAATATATTTTTTTCAAAAGAGGAAATTGATAAAATTGGTTGATTAAATTGTTTAAAAATAATTGGATTTTGTTCATTATTAAATGAATTGACATCATAAATAGATAATTCACCTAAAATTGAACCAACTAATAAAATATTTAATGATGAAACATATTGAATAGCAGTTATAAAACCTTTTGGTGGACTTCCTAAATTGTCTATATTTGAGTTAGTTTCTTTGAAGATTATTAAAAAAATAAAAATAAAAAATAAATTAATAAAACATACATTGATTCAATACATTCATTATATTCAATCAGAAAAGAAAAGAATAGAAAATATAGTTAGTAGCTCAATTCATTAATGTTATAGATTAAATAGATAATAATAATAGATAATAGATCAAATAAATCAACATGTCAATTATTTTTTCAAACGCCAAATACAAAAATATGAAGATAAATAAAAACACAAATAAAAAAGACCCCCCAATTTTCAATTTCTTAAAACGGAAGGCGCGCTTATTGATGAAAAACAAAAAAAAACAAGAAAATGAAAAACGGCTTTCTCCGATCCCCACCAGCCCAGCATCCATCCTTCATTTTTTTTTAGAGAATTCCCTTATCTGATAATAAATCATCACTTTATCGGTCATTTATTTTATTATCTCGATCTATATAGTTTCATGATTTTAAAAAAAGCTTCTCTTGCATTTTTCTTTTCTAAAAGATTTCTTTTCCTTTTTAAATTTTTTTTTCATTTCATGTTCTTTTTTATAAAGAAATATTATATTACATCAATTGGCACATCACATATATTCATAATTCAATCGTTGCCTCATGTATTTCTTTGAAACATCTGAGCGTAAAAGATATGCTCAGGTAATTTGTGCTGTTATTTGGTGTCTTTTCGGTGCAGGTCCAATTTTCGGATTTGCTGCATTAAAACCAATTTTAATTGATCAAGGTATTTATGAAGATGTTTGTAAAATTACAAATTCTTCAATTTCTTCAATTTCAACTATTGAAATCGAATCTAACTCTAATTCTAATAATATTTTTACAAATTTATTTACTTCCCTTAATTTATTATCAAATGACAATAATTTAAAAACTGAAAGTTTTTTATCTAAATGCACTTTCCAAGATTTAAAGTTAAATTTAATGTTTACAGTTGGTGCTGCTTTAACTAATGTTTCTGCTTTAATTATAGGTCGTGCTTTAGATTCTTATGGTCCAAAATTATGTGGTTTAATTGGTGCTTTATTTTTATTATTAGCATCTTTTGTTTTCATTTATGCAAAAACAATCATTGAATTAAATTTATTTGATCCTTATCTTGTCGGTTATTCTTTTATGGCATTAGGTGGTCCATTTTCTTATATTTCTTCATTCCAATTATCAAATGCATTTCCTGAAAAATCAGGTTTAATCCTGGCTTTATTAACAGGTGCTTTTGATACATCATCTGCAGTATTTTTAATTTACAAAAAACTTTATTTTAATTATCCAAATTTTTTCAAATTAGAAACTTTTTATAAATTTTATCTGTTTGTTCCAATTTTTATTATAATTGTTCAAATATTTATTATGCCTTCTGAATCTTATCTTACTCCACCACCTGAATTAATACCAAATCCAACTGATGAACAAAGATCATTATCTATTGCTGCAGCTCAAGAAGGTCATTTTCATAATATTAATGAAGAAATTAATGATAATAATAACGATGATAATAATGATTCAACAACTCCATTAATTAATCCAGAATTTCAAAGACGTCGTTCTTCTCTTGGTGATGCTTATAAATCAATTTATATCGAAGAAGAAATTGAAGATGCAACAAGATCAAAAACTGAATTATCATTTACAATTTTCGGTATTTTACATGGTTATTCTGCTTCTTATCAATTTAAATCTTGGTGGTTTATATTAATTTGTTTATTTGCAACAATTCAAATGCTTAGATTAAATTATTTTGTTGCAACAGTTTATTCTCAATATGTTTACCTTTTAGGATCTTATGAATCTGCAATTTCTCTTAATAAAATTTTTGATATTGCATTACCATTAGGTGGAGTTATTTCAATCCCTTTTGTTGGTATGTTTTTAGATAATTTTTCAACATCAATTGTTTTAATTGTTTTATTAATTGTTTCTTTATTAATTGGTATCCTTGGTATTATTAAAAATTCTTTTATTTCAGGTGTTATTAATGTTTTAATATTTGTTGCATATCGTCCATTCTTTTATACTTCAATTTCAGATTATTGTGCAAAAGTTTTCGGTTTTGAAACTTTTGGTACAATTTATGGATCAATTATGACAGTTGCAGGTTTTGCCAATTTTTTACAAACATTATTAGATAGATTAACTCATACTAAATTTAAAATGAATCCAATTCCATTAAATTTACTTCTTTTAATAATAACAGTTTTCATTGGTGGTATAACTGTTGTTTATGTAATTGTACAAACTAATATTTATGCACATGAAAAATTTAAAGGTACTACCGAAGGTGAGTTGGAAGATGATACAGAAGAACAATTATAAATCATTTAGAAAAATATCTAGAATTATGTAGATAAATAAACTATTTAATTAGTTTAACATATATGTATTTTCAGTGTTCAGTCTCCTCCTATGTTGTATGTTCTATGTCTTGCATAGCATAGTCAGTCCATTTACAAAAAGCCCTCGCAAAATCCTGTTGACTGAAATTCAAAAAATCTCAAAAACCCGCACATGGACATTCTTTGATATTCAATTTGAAGTGTGAGGTCAAGTATTAAAATTTTCAAGCAAGTGTAAGTAAGTAAGTAAGTAAGTATACATGTTTTCTTTTACTTTTTTTCTTTCTTCTCTTTTCCTTTCTCTAAAAGCAAGACCTCTTCGAAGATCCTCTTATCTGTTTATGTGGTATTTGGATTCAAAGCGAGGCCTAGACTGACGTCGTCTTGTCTTTCAAATTATGATATAAGGACTTGATTTCCTGGAACTCCTTAGGTTGACTATTTCGTCAACTGTTTGGGATCCTGGGCTAGGACACATTATATTCCACTAATCAAATTAAATGTAAAATTTTTCTATTTAATCAAAAAATTACAAAATTCATTTATAAAATATACACACACACATTTTCCATTCATTCATTCATTCATTCATTCATTCATTCAAAAAAAAAAAAAAACGAAACGGAACGAAAAAGTATAAATAAATAATGCCCAATTTCTCTTTTATTACTGCCATCATCAATCTAAATCTGTAGTTGATTTTAACTTCATAACTTTCTCAGGATCCATTGCATCTAAGAAATCTTTCAATCTTAATGGACGTAATGAAATTTCTTCTTCTTTATTTATTAATTTACCTTCTGTATTAATCAAATGTTTACGAATATATTCTCTTGTAGAATTAACAGCTGCATTACGGGATAATTCTTTTAAATCAGATCCACTCATTCCTTCAGTTGCAATCACAAGTTCATCGATATCGCATTCAACATCAACATCTGATAATAACTTATTTAAAATTTTCTTACGTTGTTCATCATTTGGTAATCCAATATTAAACCTTTTTGGCATACGTCTTAAAAATGCTGAATCAATATCACCAGGTCTATTAGTTGCACCTAAAATTAAAACACGTCCTGAACTAATTAAACCATCCCATAATGTCATAAATTCTGCTTTTAAAGTTGCCGTAACTTCATGATCTGTTGAACTCCTCTCTCTTAAAAATGAATCAATTTCATCAATAAATATAATACATGGTTGTAACTTATTTGCTAAACTAAATAATGCATCAACTAATTTATTACTTTCTCCAAACCATTTATCCATAATAGTTGACATCCTAATACTAATAAAATTTGATCCACTTTCCTTTGCTAATGCCTTAGCAAGCATTGTTTTACCACATCCTGGAGGTCCATAAAGTAAAACACCTTTAGGTGCAGCTAATAATGATCCATATTGTGTAAATAATTCTGGATAAACAAGTGGTAAAATAACACTTTCACGTAAATCACTAACAACATCTTCTAAACCACCAATATCATTAAATGAAATATCTATATCAGTTGGAGGAATTAAATATGCCAGTAATATTTTTTCGTAATTTGATAATGATGATAAAACTTTCTTTAATTGAGGTGATTTACTCTTTAATGTTGCCAAATGCTTTGCTGTACGATCTTTTTCATCATTATTTCGATGACTTGGATCACCTAAAAATGTTGATAATAAATAATAAACAGAAAATGATGCTGTAGATAACAACACACATTCACTAATTAATTTAAATGCTTCTTGTCTGTTCATTATGCTGGCGGGCTTCTACCAATGTATGTATGTATGTATTTTTCTTATCAAAGTCCTTAACACCATTATAATATAATTTACCTATATACTTGACTTTAACATTCAGAACTTACCGCTCTACATGAATCAAATATCAAAGAACCCTGCCCTCTTAGGAAATTAGAGCGACTCCAAAAAAAGGAAAAAATATTCAACATTCAAAATTCAGAATGAATAAATCCATATTTTTTTTTCTTTCCATTTTTCATTTTTTGATGATTTGCAATTGATATAATTAATATAATTAATTAAGAAATCGATCAAACAACAATATATACCATCAATATATAAAATGTCAAAAAAGAGACATACTATTAACATGCCAGGTGTCATGTTAGATACCATCAGAGATAATGGTGGATATGAAGATGATGAAAGATTTACAAAACGTCAAAGGATTAAAGGTCCTTCAGTTTTACATCGTAAAGAAAATAGAAAACAGCAAAGGATGAATAAAAAGAAAGAAAAATTAAATATGACTAACGAATTTAGAGAACAACATAAGCAAAGACAAAAACAGTTTGTAAAACAATTAAAGAAGAAACAAAATTCAAAATCTTCAAAATCTTCAAAATCTGAGAACAATTTTATTCAAAAGAAATCTGTTGTTATTAGAAATCCTCATGATTCATTAGTGAAAAATAAGGAAAAACGTGTTTCATTTAGTGATACCAATGATATTCGTGAGATTCCAGCTCGAGATTCGTTTTCTGATAATGAAATTGACGTAAATTTTGAAAAATGGGAGAAAGATTTTACATCTGATAGTGATGATAGTGAACAATTTTTTAGTAATAGTGAAAATGATTCCCAAGATGAAAAAGATGAAGAAGAAGCCCACAATTTAATAGAAACTTTGAAACACTTGAAACAAGTACAGAGGGGTGAATATCGAAATTCTGAAGAAGAAGAAGAAGAAGAAGAAGATGATGATGATGATGAAGATGCTGAAGAAGAAGAATATGACGATGAACAACTATCTGTTATGAATAATCTTGCCGCATTGAAAGGGAAGAAGTCAACTAATACTTTGCGTATTGTTAAAGAAGATGAACTCGACGATGATGATTTATCAGAAGAAGAACAAAGTGAATCAGAAGAAGAAAATACTAGCGAATCCGAAGATCTTGATGACGAACAACAGAAAATCATGGATCAATTAGCTGCTCTAAAGTCTAAAAAAACAAAATCATCAATATCGGAGGTAAGGGTAGTGCATGAAGATGATTTAAGTGATGATTTTGTTTCCGAAGAAGAATCTAACGAAGAATCAGGAGGAGAAACAGACAATGAAGAATTAGATGCCGAGCAATTGGATGTGTTCAATAAACTTGCACAGATTAAAGGACAGAGACAATCGGCCAGTTCTCCAGTCAAAATCATACAAGAAGATGATTTGGAAAATGATGACACAGATTCAGAGGATGAAGAAGTCGTGGAAAATGAAACCTTTGAAGATTTTGAACAGCTTGATGATGAGCAACAAAGTATAATGAATCAATTAGCAGCTTTAAAAGGGAATAAGAAAATGGAATCTTCAAAATTAAAGATCGTAAAAGAAGATGAATTAAATGATGATAGTTTTTCTGAAGAAAAAAGTGAGGATGAAGATATATCCGAGGGATTCGAGGAAGAATATGTCACACCTTTTATTGGAATAAGTAAAGATGATGATGATATTGATTATTATGCAGGAAAGCTTGGAATAGACCCAAAGAAAGGTTTAAAACGTCAAGATGAGGACGATTTTGTTGGAGGGTTATTCGAAGGTTTAGATTTTATGAATGATTATGATGAATCAATTGTGCAACCTAAAGAGGTTGAAAGCAAAGAACAGAAGGAAAAAAGTAACAAGAAGGAAACAAAAAAAGAAAAATCCTTTGAAAAAGTTGTTTCTGATCATGACAGAGAAATGCTACGGAAAGATAAGGAGGACATGGAATTTTATGCTAAAAAATTAGGTATTGACCCTACTAAAGGTATATCTAAACAAGGAGATGACGATTTAATTGGCGGTTTGTTTGAGGGGTTAGATTTAGATTTTGGAGATGAGATAAATATTGATTCAGAACAAGAAATATCTAATGATTCAGAGGTAGATGAAGAGATCGAAAAAGAAGAATTGCAAAAGGGCAGAAAGTCAAGAAAAACTGGAAATGGTGATGATGACGAAATTGATTCTGATGATTTTGACGACGATGATGATTTGGACGATGACGATAAAGCACTTTTGAAAGAAATGTACGGCTTAGAAAGTTCTGATGAAAGTTCTGATTCAAACTCTGATTCTGATTCCGAAGGTGATGGTCATAGAGTCAAAGAGAATCCGTATATTGCTCCGGTCCAACAAGGTGATGACCAGGAACCAACGCCTGCAGGTTCTAAATATATTCCACCAGCATTGAGAAAAAAATTAGCCATGGGTGAAAATATTGAAGATTCCGAAACAATAAAGAAACTTATTCGTCTAGTTAAAGGTCCTTTTAACAAATTATCTGAGCCAACTTTAAATAGTGTTGTTTCTGAGTTGAATAGTTTATATAATGACCATCCAAGACAGTTTGTTAATGATGCAATTTTAAGAGTTATTATCCAATCAGTTGCTATTTCCACGCCAATGTTAGAAAGTTTTTTGGTATTATATGCAAGTGCAATTGTTGCATTATATAAATTACAGGGAATTGAATTTGGTGCATATGTCCTTCAAAAGATTGTTGAAGAGTTTACTAAAAATATTGAAAGTGAATTAAGAGCAAAGCAAGATTTATTGAATGTTACTGGTTTATTGGGTTATTTATACACATTAAATTTTGTTAGTTCAACATTAATTTATGACGTTATTAAAATGAAATTGATTTCTAATCCATCTGAATTAAAAACAGATGTTTTATTAAAATTAATTAAATCTTGTGGTACAAAGTTAAGGACTGATGATTCAACTGCATTGAATACTATTATAGGGGAATTAAACAAAGCTGTCAAAGAAAATGAGAAGAAAGGTATTAAAGCATCTACTAGAACTAGATTTTTGATTGATACCATTACTGATTTAAAAAATAATAGGTTAAAGAACTTGGAAAATGAGAATACTACATCTATGATTAATAGAATAAAAAAACAGTTAGGTTCTATCAACAGTAGTAGAAATCTTGATGCAATAAAAGTTAATTTAGATGATATTGAAAGTATTGAAGAAAGAGGTAAATGGTGGCTAGTAGGTTCTGCATGGAAAGGTAATGAAGTTGCCAATAAAGAATCCAATAATAAAATTGATAACATTGAAAATGTCAATGACAATTTATTAGACGATGAAGATCAATTATCTAGTAGTTTGGATGTTAATTGGATGGAGTTAGCAATACAATGTAGAATGAATACAGATATCAGAAGAGCAATTTTTATTTCTATAATGTCAGCTGAAGATTTCATGGATGCGTTTGTTAAATTAGAGAAATTAAATTTGAAAAAATCCCAAAAAGCTGAAATTCCTAATATTTTAATGCATTGTGCAACCATGGAAGCTAGCAGCAATCCATATTATTCATACTTGGCAAAAAAATTGTGTGATGATCATTCAATGAGAAGATCATTTCAATTGAATCTTTGGGATTTTGTTAAAGAATTAGATGGTGATGATAGTTCTACAACCATCTTGACGGACACAAATGAAGATGAAAGATTATGGAAGATTTTGAATATGGGTAGATTTTTTGGTTTCTTAATTGGTGAGGGATCATTATCATTAAATGTTTTAAGAATTATCAATTTTCTGACAGCTTCTTCGGATGTTAAGATTTTTCTTGAAATTATGTTAATTACTATACTTGATGTAATTGGTAAAAAATCTGAGGTTAACGTTTTTGGCAGCGGAAAAGATAAAAAAAAGAATAGAGATGTTACATATACAGGTAAGTTAATGGCTGAAAGAGTGAATAAATGTGATGAACAACCATTATTAATGAAAGGATTACAATATTTTTTAAATAATAAAATCAGAGACAGTGGATTTATCAAAGGAAAGAAACAACGTTTAAGGATTGAATGGGGAGTAGATATGATGTCTGAAATGTTGACAGGTTTGTTAAAATCTCAAAAATAAATATAGAGTTCTGTATAATTTGTAAATAAATAATTTTGATAGAAGATAGAAGTGAAGAAAAAAGAATAAAGAATGAACGAAATCTATTCTAAAAAAAGGGTTTTGATGTGTTTTGCACGTGATATATTGACACTTAAAACCCTTTTTTTACGAATGAAAGGGATGGCACGCACAAAATTAGCAAACTTAGCGAAAAAAAAACGCCTAGAGAACTACTGAGCGAGAATGAAAAGTTTGTATAGGACATGATTAAGTTGACTACTGTTCTCTTAGGAATGATGATTGCAGATTTCTTTGGTTTTTTCTCCTTTTGCAGTCAGCTTTAAACAGCCTAACGTACATATAAACGAAATGGGAGCTACCAGAGAAAAGAAAGCCGCATACTTCTCCAAGTTAAGACAATTAGTCGAAGAATACAAGTCCGTCTTCATTGTTGGTGTTGATAATGTTTCCTCCCAACAAATGCACGAAGTCAGAAAGGCTTTAAGAAAGGATGCTGTTGTTTTAATGGGTAAGAACACCATGGTTAGAAGAGCTATGAGAGGTTTCGTTGCCGAATTCCCAGAATACGAAAAATTAATGCCATTAGTTAAGGGTAACATTGGTTTCATTTTCACCAACTCTGACTTAAAATCTATTAAGGATGTTGTTTTAGCAAACAAAGTTGCTGCTCCAGCAAGAGCAGGTGCTATTGCACCAGCTGATGTTTGGGTTCCAGCAGGTAACACTGGTATGGAACCAGGTAAGACCTCTTTCTTCCAAGCTTTAGGTGTCCCAACCAAGATTGCAAGAGGTACTATTGAAATTACCACTGATGTTAAGATTTTAGAAGCAGACCAAAAGGTTGGTCCTTCTGAAGCTTCCTTATTAAACATGTTAAATATTTCTCCATTCACTTATGGTTTAACTATTATTCAAGTTTTCAATGAAGGTAACTTATTCCCAGCTTCTATCTTAGATATTACTGATGATGAATTATTAGGTCACTTCACCTCTGCTATTTCAGCTATCACTCAAATTTCTTTAGCTTCTGGTTACCCAACTGTTGCTGCAGTTTCTCACCAAATTGTCAACACTTACAAGAACATTCTTGCTTTATCCGTTGCTACTGATTACACTTTTGAAGGTTCTGAACAAATTAAGGACAGAATTGCTAACCCAGAAGCTTATGCATCTGCTGCTCCAGTTGCTGCTGCATCTTCCGGTGCTACTGAATCTGCTGCTGCAGCAGAAGAAGAAGCAGAAGAATCCGAAGATGACGACATGGGTTTCGGTTTATTCGATTAAACGTGCACTCTATAGATTATTATTAGTTTATCCATTATTCTTTAAACTGTTTCTATCTGTAAAGTATGATTAACCTTTAAGTTTTTTTTTTAAATAAAGAAATTGTAAAATCTAGTAAAAATGATGCTGAGGAAATCAACATCCAATCAAGAAATCTATCATGTAGTCGAGATATGTTAAATAGCGAAATCATGTTTGTGACGAGGTGCTGACTTAATCGACATACTAAATACATTGCAAATGGTCAGCATTCAATTTAACAATATTATAATAATAGAGCTGTCTTTAAAAAAGGACATATAGTACAGTTTATACGAATTTGATATCACACAATGCTTGCTCAATTAACTAGAAAATCAGCACAATCTTTTACTAACAGAAGAATGGCTTCAACTTTCACATCCCCAAAACCATCATCATTAAAGGGCGTTTTGTTCGGTTTCTTTGCTGGTGTTTCAATCACTGGTTTTGGATGTTATTACTATTTATTAGATGAATATAAAACTTCCTCTAATGCAATTATTTCTGATATTCTCTTATTGCAAAAGACTATCAGAAACATGGAAACTCATATTAGAACATTAGAAAGTGAAATTGAAAAGAAATAAGTTTAAGAAACATATTAAACTACATCTGTTCCCATTTTTTACCATATTCCAATTGTGAAGATATATTGTTTTGTAAAGAAGACAAAATAAAAAATACCAAAAAAACGAAAAAAATTAAACTAACCATAATTCAATAAATATATTTCCTGATCATTTTGCATATTGGTGATTTTACACCAATTATTTACCCTTAATATGGTTTAAAACACCTAAGATTTTATTGTGTCCATTGTGTTTTATTTTTATGATTATTTTATATTTATTTACTTATTTATATTCATCTTTTTTCATGTTTCTATTCTTTTGAATTTATAAATTTAATCTATTATTTGATTTATTTATATTTATTTATATTTATGCCACTACCCCTATTCTACAGTTGTATGAAATCACAAATGATGATTATTTTATACAATCTTATCATAAAGTTCACATATTCTGGTCTTATGATAGACCAATAATTGAGACTTAAAAAAGTTAAACTGTGAAATGAAATAATGTATGAAAAATTGTAAAAATATTATGTGCACTATTTATTTTCTGAAAATAATTTTCAATCAAGAATCAAGAACCAAGAATCAAAGTTTAACCTTGATTTTACAAATAATTTTTTCTTTTACACATTTTATATTTCTTATACCCAGCCAATAATGTCAGCTGAAATAGACGATTCTCATGTCCTAAAGAAACAAAAAGTTGATGATACAAGGATCGATCCTAAACCGATAATAAATAAATGTGCATTTATTAAACCAAGAAATGGTAAAAAATGTGGATTACAAGTTAGAAAAGGACAAATTTATTGTTTTGCACATATTAACAACGGTAAACCAAATGATACCAAAACAGATGAAATATCTATTGAAGAATCTGAAATTACACGTAAAAATAAAAAAGGTGATATTATTAAAAGAGTTAAATGTCCAATTGATCCATCACATACTATTTGGGAAGATAATATGAAAAAACATTTAAAGATATGTAATATTATAAAGCATAAAGATGAAATTGCACATAAAGAATTAACATGCAAATGGTTTAATATTGATTATAATGTTAAAGATGTTAAAAATTTTGAAATAATAAATAATGAGATTGATTATGATTATTGGAAAGAATTAATTTTTAAATGGGTTAATAAATATGATGAAATTTTTGAGGATAATGAAATTCCATTAGAAAAAATAGAATTTAAAGAAGGCTTGGAAGAAAGATTTGCAGAAGTAAGTAATAAAAAACATATCATTCAACAAAGTAGTTTGATTGGACAACTTATGGAAAATGGATTAATCAATAAAAATGAAGACCCAGGAATTGTAATTGAATTTGGTTGTGGACGAGCTGAATTTTCAAGGTATTTTAATAAAGCAATGGATGAAGTTTATAAAGATAATAATGAACATTCAGGTAAATATTTATTAATTGATAGAGAGAATCCAAGATTGAAATTTGATAACAAGATTAAAAATGATAGTGAAGAAAAAGGCTTTAAGAGTACTAAAGTTGAAAGGTTGAAAGTTGATATTAAAGATTTGAAACTTATTGAAGCATTAAAATTATTTCAAAATCCAAGTAATGGAGATAATACATTTAATAAATATTTAGGTATTTCAAAACACTTATGTGGTGTTGCAACTGATCTAACATTAAGATGTTTAATTAATTTATCAAAAGATTTAATAGATAATAAATCTTTATTAAAATTTAATGGCTGTTTAGTTGCAATGTGTTGTAGACACTGTTGTAAACATGAATGGTTACTTGAAGATTCAAAAAAATATTTACAAGAAAATTTTGATATTAATGCTTTAAATTTTATTTATTTACGAAAAACGTTTGCATGGGCTACTAATGGTATGAAACCTGGTGCGTTAAAAACTGATATTGGGGATCATTTTACAGGTTTATCATATGAAGAGAGGGAAAAAATAGGATTGAAAATGAGAAGAATTTTAGATGAATCAAGAAAATTTGCGATGGAAAATGAAGGATTTGATGTTAAAATAGTTAAATATGTTGAAAGGGAAGTTAGTTTAGAGAATAATTGTATTATTATTAAAAATAGAGAATAAAATAAATAAATAAATTTATAGATTACAACGTGTATTTAGAAATAAGTAAATAAATGTTTATACTTATAATAATGTAATGTGTTATATTACGTTATGTTATGTTATGTTATGTTATGTTATGTTATGTTATGACCGCGTTAAGTAATAAAAGTTAAAATTCATTATAATTCTTTAAAGCGTATTTTTAATAATACTGGAGTGAGTTTCTTAAATGATTGCAAAGCTGTATCCTATGGTAAATTTGGTTTAATCAATTATATATATATATAATGTCATTAATAAATTACCATGCATTAATAACTGGAGGTTCAAAAGGGATAGGGAATACAATTGCTAAAAAAATTTCATCTTTAGGTTGTAAAGTTACACTTTTATCAAGGAATGAAACATTATTACAAGATGAAGTTGAAAACTTAAATAAAGAATATCCATTGAATAATGGTAAATTACATGATTATATAAAATTTGATTTAAAAAATCCAGAATTAATTGAATCATTTATTTCCAAGAATAAAAATTTAAATTTCCAAGACATTAATATTTTGATTAATTGTGCTGGGATGACCCAAAATAAATTATTAATGAATATACCGAGTAATGAAATTCAAGAAATAATAAATGTTAATCTTATATCACCAATAATATTATCCAAATTATTCATTAAAAGTATAAGTCGAAGAAAGACAGAAGAAGGTATTAAAAAGATAGGACATATTGTTAATATTTCATCAATTTTATCATTATCTAAACATGATTTAGTTGGCAGTACTGTTTACACAGCCACAAAAGCAGGATTATCACGATTTACTGAATGTGCAGCCCATGAACAACGAGAAATTTATAGAAGAAGGCCGAATAGTCCTCAAGTATATATTAACTGTCTTACACCAGGACATGTTATAGATACGGATATAGGTAACAGTGTCAAAGTTGATGAGAATAGTGTTGAGTTTATGCAGAAGACGACAAAAGAAGAAATAGCAGATCACGTGGCGCAGCTGTTGGTTTCCAATCATGGTGGCGCATGATATTGGAATTATTTTTTTTTGTGACACAGAAATAATAATGGCAGAATTTAAATAAAATAAAAAAAAATAAAAATTTTGAAAAAAAAAAAAAAAAAAAATAAAAATTTTTCAAAATTGGAAATTGGAAATTGTTGATTTTTTTTTTATTTTATTTTTTTATTTTTTCGTTTTTCAAAATTTTTTTTTTCGCATCTGCAAATGTGCATGTTGTTTGTTGGACTGACTGAACATTCAGTTCAAATGTCGACCACGTTCTATTAAATAATTTTTCATATTCTTTATAATACTCTTGTTAAATCTTTTTGTTTTCCTTCCTAGAATCGTCATCCTCATATACTTATAATACACAATGATTATTTTTACTGATATTTTCTCCGGTGATGAATTATTATCCGATGCTTACGATGTTAAATTAGTTGACGATGCTGTCTACGAAGCTGACTGCCAAATGGTTCAAGTTAGACAAGGTGGTGATGTTGATATTGGTGCTAATCCATCTGCTGAAGGTGGTGATGATGATGTTGATGAAGGTGTTGAAACTGTTAATAATGTTGTCTATTCTTTCAGACTTCAACAAACAGCTTTTGATAAAAAATCTTTCTTAACTTATATTAAAGGTTACATGAAAGCAGTTAAAGCTAAATTAGCTGAATCTGATCCAGAACAAGTTCCAATTTTTGAAAAGGGTGCAGCTGCTTATGTTAAGAAAGTCATTGGTTCTTTCAAAGACTGGGAATTCTATACTGGTGAATCTATGGACCCTGATGCTATGATTGTCTTAATGAATTACAGAGAAGATGGTGAAACTCCATATGTCGCTATCTGGAAACACGGTGTTAAAGAAACTAAGATCTAATCAATTTGATTTAAAAAAAATAAAAAAAAGATTATATATGTATATATGTATATATATTTCCAATTTATATTCATTAACTAATTAAATTAAATTAAATTAAATTAATCAATTACTCTTGAAGTTTAATCATATTTAAATAATTTATCATTTCATCCTTTGTACAATTAGGATTATCTAATTGCCATGTAAATAATTCTTCACTTATTGTTTTCAACCATGATCCAGGCTTTTTATTTAAAATTTTCATTAAATCTTTACCATTAAGTAAAACTTGATCTTTAAAAGAATTTTCTAATTTTAATTGATAAATTAATTGTATTAATTGCTGATATTCATTTAAAATATTTTTATATTCATTGATATTTTCAAAACTTTGTAAGCAACAGTTAACTAATAAATTTAATTCCCATCTATCTTGATATGGCAAAATAAATTTTTTTGCTATTTCACTTCTTTTTAATGATTTAATTAATTTAATATCATTTCTAATATTTTCAATATTTTTTATAATTAACGCAGTATTATCTGCTAATTTTAAAGGCATTTTCAGTCCATTTAAAACACAGAAAAATGAAACAAAATTTTCTTTTTTACCAACTTTAACCTTTTCATTTCTCCATTTATTTAAAATTAATGATAAATAAAATAAAAGACGATCATTTTCATCACTTGTATCATTTAAATATTTATCAAATGGTAATATATCATATTCAATGACTTTAAATAATTTTGTCAATATATCATCAATATTTTCTAAAATATCAATTTTTAAATGTTTAGAATTTTCAGCTAACCATTCTTCATTAACATCAGTATCTCCAAGATCAAAAATACAAGAAAAATCAACTTCTTTAATCAATTCCAATCCATATAATACACCAGGAATTCCTCTTTTATTTAAGAAAAGTTTTCTAATTTCAACACCAATTCTTTCTCGACTAATTTTTGTATCTAATGCAAGTTTAATTTCATTTTGTTTCATTGAATCAAGTGTTAATTTATCAACTTTAAATCCATAATTAGATGCAAATCTTATTAATCTTAAACATCTCAATGGATCATCCAGAAAAGTCTTTGTAGGTTCTAATGGTGTACGTAAAATTCCATTAGCTAAATCTTCTAATCCTTTACCTGTTAAATCTTCAATTTTCATTGTTGATAAATTAAAAAATAATGCATTTAATGTTGCATCACGTCTATATGCATCTTCAATTGGAGTTCCAGTTGTAATTGTTGGAATACGTGAATCTTTTGTATATAATTCAGAACGTAAATTAACAAAATCAATATCTAATCCAAATAATTTTGTTGTACATGTTTCAAGATGTTTAGATTTATCAGGATTTTTTTTAATTTTATGAATATTATGAATTTTATTATCTTCTCCATTTAAATTATTTTCAATTTTAATTTTTTCATTATGTTCATCTAACCATTCTTTTAATCCCATTACAAAAGTTTCACCTGAACAATTATCAATTCCAATATCAATATCATGACTGATATGTTGTAATAATTTATCACGAACCCAACCTCCAGTAATTCTTAATGTTATTTCTTTTTTAGAATCTTGTAAAGTTGAATTATAAAAATTTGTATAAGAATTTAATATATCAATAATTTGATGCTCCGTTTTAGTTAATTCAATTTGTGGTATAACACCTGGAATATATTTTGATGTAAATGGATTCATATTCGTATTCATCATGGAATTTTGTGTTTTAAAGGTAAAATATCGTTTTGAAAGTTTTCCAGAGTATGGTTTAATGAATCTTAATATATAGTTATTCCAGACTATATCGGAGATCATATATCACCTTGTCTTTGATTTGAATATGTAATTGTTAAAATAAAATATATAAATTTATACATGTACCTTGAAAATTAAAAGAAATTATTACGAAATACGAAATACTAAATACGAAATTGTATTTCCTACTACAGAAATTTGAGGGTTTCTTCTTCAATAGATATGAGATATGAGATATGAGATATGAGATATGAGATATATACTATAATATACTATACTATACCATACGTTACTATACTATACGTTATATGAAAATGTTTTCTTATATAATGTAAACTTGGTATGCAATGTAATGTATACATGTTTTATATCATATTTTGCTGTTTTACATATTTATTGCTTTATACATTACATTATTAATTTTATTTTCTAGACAAATTAATTAATTAAATTAATTAATTAATCAATCAATCAATCAGTCAAAAGTAATCTTTTTACCTTGAAATTTAGCCTTCTTCAAAGATTCCTGAGCTTTTATTTTAGCTTCCCATGATGGATGAAGAGTCTTTTCTTGTTGTTTCTTCTTCTTTTCTTCTCTTTCTTGTTCTCTCTGTTCACGATCTCTTTGTTTTTCCTCTCTTTTAATCTTACGAGCTTCATATTCTAACCTTAATCTCTCCCTTTCAGATTTATCCCTTTGTTGCTCTTTAACAACATGTTTAGCTCCTTTACCATATTTTTTCTCCCAAATTTTTTGTCTAGCTCGTTGACCACGACGATTTTTACGTGTTGTTGTAATTTCATCAACTAATGAGTCATTTGTTTCTTCATCACTTTCACCACCAGAATAATAACCAACAGCTAATGCTGGTAATTGAATATCTTTCATAGTAGCTCTTTTAGATTTTTTATTATTTGGTTCTTGTGCAAAAAAATCATCATCTTCTAATGATCTTTTAGATTCTTTAGTTTTAATATCTTCTTCTTCTTCTTGTAAATTTTCATTAATTTCAAATTCATCATCTTCACTTGGCTCCTCATCAGTGATTTCATTATAATTAATTGAAGGGTCTAATATAAATCCAGTGTTATCATTATTATTACCTGCTTTCTCATTTTCATCATCCTCATCATCATCTTCTTCATCTGATGATGCTACAATATAATCTTTATAACCTTCATACAATTTTTCATAATCTTCATCAAATTCA
>JAMAJE010000271.1:0-19926 GCA_023629255.1 Pichia sp. PB3310
AAATCCTGATAAAAATGCATTAAATGGAAACGATCCACCCATAAGACAAAATCCAAATTGTACAATACCAATAGCTACTAAAAATGTAAGAAATGTATCAATTAGTCTTAATTTTTGATTATTGGCAAGATCTTTCTTATATTGTGAAATTGCTAAAGCAATTGACTTATCAATTTCTTCAAAAAATGATATAGTAGAATTATTTGAAACTGTTGCTGCTGTTGCTGTTGTTGATGATACTGAGCCAGAAATAGTTTTAGATTCAACTCCACTACTTGTCACCTTTTTAGATTTTGCCATTGTAATATATTTTCGAGTTATCAAGTCCTATTTTTTGATTTTTTAAAAAAGAAAGACAGGATATAGATAATTTTATAATATAATGGTAATAATAATACGTGTAAAATTCATGTTGTCAAATCGATATACCGTAACCTAACGTAACCTGAAATGTTAATTATTATTATTATATAAACCAAGCGCGCAGAAGAAAATATACAAAGTAAAGTATTTTGTATCAAACATTAATTAAATTCCTAAAACTGTAAAAAACCAGGTCTTGAACTTATTATACTACCAATTTTTCGAAATACTGAATATCTTTTAAGTAAAAACTTGATTTAAACGAATACAAAGTACTAATTGAAATAATGGATCCTATAGAGAAAAAGGAAAAGAAAGATATAAAAGATAAAAAAGATAAAAAGGATAAAAAGGATAAAGATATTCCACCTCCAGGAGCTGTTTTAATTACAGATTTAAAATCTAATGGGATTAAAATGCATGATGAATATATAAATTTAATTTCAAATAGTGATAATAATAATAATACTTATAATAATGATAAGAATGATAATTATAATTCTGTTAAAATAATACCGAATCAAACAAAGTTACGTGTTGTTCCGCCAATGAATTTTTGTCCAGTTGAAAAAGATTTGTATAGATCAGGTCAGCCATCAGCTATTAATCATTCATTTTTAGAACAATTAAATCTTAAATCAATTATTTGGTTAGCAATTGAAGATCCACAAGATAGTTTCCTTAAATTTATTGATGAAAATAATATAAATTTTTTTTATAATTTAGGATATGATTCAATTGGATCAAATTCATGGGACGGATTAAGTGAAACTAGTATTAAACAAGCATTAGAAATTATATCAGATAAACGTAATCATCCATTATTAGTTTGTTGTGGTATGGGTAGACATAGAACTGGTACAGTTATTGGATGTTTAAGAAAATTACAAGGTTGGAATTTAGCAAGTGTTAGTGAAGAATATAGAAGATTTACAGGTGTTAAAGGTGGTAGAATTTTAGTTGAGTTATTAATTGAAGCATTTGATGTTAATACTACTGAAATAAATCCTCAAATTGCCCCAGATTGGTTACTACGATAATAAATAAACAAGTAAAATTTTTATATAAATAGTTATGTATGTGTATATACGTGAATTTGTATATGTATATGTACAAGAAATGATAAATTTCAAAATTTTAATCTTAAAAATGAAACGAAATATAATTTCAATTTTATTTTTAATCTTTATTTTCTTTTTGTCTCTTTTCGAACCTTTCTTGAGCAAGTTTAACAGCCATTTGAGAATTTCTCCTTGTATTGTTACAATGTTCCCAACCGAATATACTACCTAATAATAAACCACCAAAACCCCAATTAATCGCTTTACGAAAATTTTTATGATAAAAGAAAAGTACCGATGAAAATACGAAAAAACAAGCAAAACCTGATAAACCAGCTTCACGGAAACATGGAATTTGTACAAGATTTGACATATGAAAATGATCTAATGTAAGTGTACTTAAGAAACTTTTAACTTCTTTTGATGTTGAATATCCTTCTTGTAATTGTTGTTGTTGTTTTTGTTGTTCATTGGTATATTTTGCAGCCACATCATCAAGAAATATTGGTTGTGATGAAGGTTGCATTAAAGATTCTGGGGATTTTTCATCCGATACTTCTGCTGTATTTGCAGATCTATTAAATGGCCACCATCCCATACTATATCTATATTTATATCTATATTTTTTTTAAATGAATATGTATATGAATATCAATTTGTATATATAATAAATATGAGTGTATGTATATTTAAAACATAAAATAAAATAAAATAAAATACTGGAGTAAATTGCCAGTTAAATTAGTACAATAAATTAATGTCAATAATCGAACATCGAACCCTCAATAAAAATTATTTTCGTTTTTAATTTTTAACTTCATGTTGAGAAATAGAAGTTAAAGAGGATTGCTAGTTTGATTTGTTTGTTAATTGTAAATATAAAAAACTCGTATTTTTTCGCACGTATTACACATTATATATTATATAGTACTAACAAATTAGAGGATTGTTGTTGGATTATAATCCGAAACAGATAAGAATCAATTTAATCCAACAATGTGTCTAGTAGCAAAAAAGGAGTTATCCTTTTATAATAGGAAAGAAAACAACAAATAAAGTAAAATAAAATAAAATAAAATACAATACAATACAATAAAATATAATAAAATAAAAAGATTAGAAAAAATGAAAACGGTTCTTTTTTTGTAGGCTCAGCTCAGTCTAACTTATCATTTGTATTTTTATCTTCAATCAAAAATAACATAAAATCCTGATATATATAGATAGTTCATAAAAGATAGGTAGATTAAATACATAAATATTACAACGTGTATTATTTTTATCTTAAAGTTTTTCATTAATAAAAGTATTGATTTTGTCTTCTTCTATTTAAGTTTATGTCGGAATTGCCGTAAGGGGGATTTAACCACAGTTTTCGTTTTTTTTTTTTAACAATCACATTTATTATACATTATGTAATTATTCACTATTAATTTGTTTCCCATTTTCTAACTGTTGAAATTTTAAGACCTCACATACTTCCTAAATTTCATATATATATATATATAATACATATATTATCAGCTTCTATAATAAGCTTTCTTCTTTAACAGTATAATCGAACGAAACAAACATATTTATCGACCGAGGGAAGGAAAAAAGCTCCGCGTTGATCATTAATATTTTTTGATAGACAAGTGCCACACACAATAAAAAAAAAGTTCTGATCCTGATTTATTAATATAACAGGTTCTTCAACTTACCGTTTCTTTTTCTTCTTCTTTACTTCCTTTTTCATCTTCATTTCAATCAATACCTTCTATATAACAATTTCAATACTGAATAATTCAGACTTTTTTATTGCGTTAGAATGACCTCCCCAAATAACAATTCTAATGTCAATATAATTCCTCCGCAGCAGCTTAATTCAACAGGTTCACGAAGGCAATCAATGGCAAAGTTGTCTTCCCCATTGCATAATACACCTGCTTCTATCTCCCAATTATCAGCTATTTATAGGGATAAGCATTCTCCTTCTTCAACAATAATTCCAGATACTAATACTAATAACGATACTACTAACAGTAATAATAACAATAACAACATTAATAACAATGCTAATAATAATAATAATAATAATAATATTAATTCTTCCTCTACTACAAGTAATGGTTTTGGAAATACACCAAATTCAAGAAAATTGTTTTTATCTTCAATTCCTAATTCAACTATTAATATTTTAAGATCTTCATCACCTGCTATTGAATCGGATGATGAAAATAGTAATGAATTGAATAACAATTATTATAATAATTCTCCTCATTCTTATGGCTCATTTGTTGATGATCCAACAATAATTAAAAATGTCTCAAAACATTTACCAACAGATTCTAATAATGCATTAAAATTACCTTCAGGTGATATAACAAGAGATTTTTACCAGTTAAATAACCCAGTAAATTTAAGAAGATCAAAATCAATGTCAGGAAATGATTTTTTTTTAGACGAAAGAAGAAATTCAATGGCTTCTCAATTAAGATTACCAGGTGGATTTAGAAGAGATTTTATTCAAATGAAAAAACAAAAATTTGGTTATACATTGAATCAACCAACTTTTTTAACTAAAAATTTCTTAGAATTTTTAACAATTTATGGACATTTTGCAGGTGAGGATTTAGAAGATGAAGATTTCCTTGCATGTGATATTGATATAAATGCAATAGATAAAATTGATGAAGAATCCCCTTTAATTCAACAACAATTACAACAAGCACAACAACTACAAAATCAACAAGATATAGATAAAAGTTCTAATGCTCATAAAACTTCTTCTGTTAAAGCATTTTTTCTTTTAATGAAAGCTTTTATTGGTACTGGAGTTTTATTTTTACCAAAAGCTTTTAGTAATGGTGGTATATTATTATCAATTGGTTTATTATTTTTCTTTAGTATTTTATCTTATTATTGTTATATTGTTTTATCACAATCAACAATTGTGACAGGCGTTTCTTCATTCACTGAACTGGGTAATAAAATGTATGGTAATTATTTAAAATTATTAATTTTAATTTCAATCATTTTTACACAAATTGGATTTGTTGCTGCTTATACAGTTTTTACAGCTGAAAATTTAAGAGCATTTGTTAGAAATACCTTAAATTTAGAATATCCATTATATTATTATGTCATTTTTGAAACAATATGTTTTGCTCCAATGTCATTAATTAGAAATATAACTAAATTATCACTTGCTGCTTTATTAGCTAATGTTTTTATTTTAAGTGGTATTATTACAATTATTTTTTATAGTTCAAAAGAACTGCTCGTTCACGGACCTGCTAAAATTATTTATGTTAATGAAAATAATTGGTCATTATTTATTGGTGTTGCAATTTTTGCATTTGAAGGTATTGGTTTAATTATACCTGTTCAACAATCAATGCGAAAACCTGAAGATTTTCCAAAAGTTTTATTGGCAGTTATAATTGTTTGTTGTTTCTTATTTATTGGTATTGGAAGCTTATGTTATATTACTTATGGTGATAAAATTCAAACTGTAGTTATTTTAAATTTACCACAAGATTCAATCGCTGTTATTTCAATTCAATTTTTTTATGCTTTAGCTATTATGTTATCAGTTCCACTACAATTATTACCAGCAATTAGATTAATGGAATCAAGAATTTTTAAACGTAGACCAAGTGGTAGAATTGATATGAAAACTAAATGGTATAAAAATATTTTTAGATTGATAATTACTTTAACAACCTCCACAATTGCATATTTTGGATCTGCAAATTTGGATCTATTTGTCTCTTTTATTGGTTGTTTTGCTTGTATACCATTAGTTTACATGTATCCACCAATGATTCATATGAAAGCAGTTGCTAGAACACCATTTGCAAAAGGATTAGATGCATTTTTGGTTGTTCTTGGTGGTGTAGCTTTGATTTATACCACAATGCAACTGTTAATATAAGATTTATCTAATTCTATACATTAATATTGTATTTTATATATCCATCCTACATTATATACAGTATAAATTAATTATTAAAGCTGAGCTAAGCTAAGCTGAGCCCCCTTTTCAAACTTTAAAAATTAAAAAATTGTTACGGCGATCGACGTAGATTTTCCTTAGAATTGTCTAAATCTCGCTTTCTTATTTGGCAATATATGGAATTCTACATCATGTTTTCTTGAATTCTCATAATCTCCTAACTAAGACATACACAGAAAAACATCAATAGCTTTGAATATCAATTGAATTCAAACAAATATAATATTATATTTGTACATTCTTTAGGACAACACAATGGCTAGATCTTTTTATGCAGATGAAGAGGAACAATATAGTACACCGGGACTTCCAACTGTTACTCATATTCAAGCTCCTAAACCAATCACAAAAAATGAAACTCCAAACACAGAAATTAAAATTAATGAATTTGGTAATCTGATAGCTACTGCACCAGGTTTAGAGAAATTCGTTTCAAAAATTCGTCAAACTACAACTGAATATTATGATGAAATCAATGAAAAATATGAATTTTATACAGGTACTGCAAAATCACATTTTGGAATGACAGTTGATAAAATTGCTGATTTTAAGGGTGAAAATGAAAATTTATTACCAAATATTTGTACAGTATTGACATCAACTCTTGTTGGTTCAATTTTTGCTAGAAATCATTCATTACCAATAAGGTTTTTTACACCCGTTTTATTCGGTGCTATTGCATTAAAATATTCACTGCCTAATACATTTGCAAATGTTTCTGGTGGATTCTCAAATGTTGGATTAGCAATTGAAAGAAAATATTTCCCTGATTTCAAAGAAACTAGAGAAAATGGTTTACAAAAAACACAAGAAGTTTATAAAAATGCTGAGCAATTAAAACTCAATTTGTGGGATGGATTAGTTCAAAACGTTTCATATGCAAGAAAATCAATTTGCTGTGCTATTTGTTCTGAAAAGAAAGATTGATCATTTTTGGACATAATGTAAAAAAAAAATCCAACTTTTATTTATTTCTCTCCTATTTATAAACTATCTCTTTATTTATTCTCTTTTATTTTAATGTTTTTATATAAATAATTTCTACATCATCAATTAATTATGTTACACAAAAAATACAATCTAATCTAATCTAATTAATTAATTAATTCTGAAAATTGAACTTAAATTAACATATCTTCTACCATTAACTTGAAGATATTTATTCACAACTCCTTGATAAATGGCAAACTGTCTACGATTTTGTTCGGCTAATGCATCAATTTCACCTTGATTATAAACAATTGATGATTTATCACTTAATTCTAATTCTTTTAATTTTTTACCCTTAGCTTTATCAACATCAAATAAACTTTGAAGATATAATAGCTGATTATAAATCATTTTGCTACTATATTCAATCGTCATAACTCCTTTACATTCATGTGCTGTACCATTGATACCAATACATCTTTTACCATAAACACTGATTTGTCTTGTATGTATACCACAGCCATCACAAGATAACCAACATTCGTAATATTTGGATAATTCTTTTCTAATAAAAATTTCTATTTGTGATGATACTAATAGAGGATGTAAATCGTTTGAACATTGTTTACATTTTATACCTTGAAATGTAATCTGATATTTATCGCTTGGTTGAATACCACCAAATATAAACTCATTTGAACATGAAACACATTTTAAGTTTAAATCCTTCATATCTCTAAATCTTTCATTATCAGGAATTGTGGATTCCAATGGTTGTAATTCATTCTGTTGAACAGTATCTCTAGCTTTGGCTTCATATCGTTGAGCTTCCAAACCAAGGGAATCTGCTAATCTGACAACATCGTAACCTTCAACTCTTGTTAATAATCTATCAAGTGGATTAAATAGTTGCTTCTCTGAATAATATTTAATATCTGGTTTATAATCCTTATTTAATACTTCAACTAATGCACGGGCTTTTGACGCAACTGATGATGCGTTTTCTTCATTTCTTTTGCTGCTATCATTAATATCTTCATTTTCACCGTCGGTAATGACGAAAGTTATAACACTACCAGCTTTGATGATTTTACCTTGATCCTGTAACCTTAGTGCAACTTGAACTGCCGGCATTGCTTTACCACCTGGATATTTTGAAGGATCTTTAGATAGCTTTGTATTAATACGTAATTTAACCATCGGAATTGCATTTTTTTGGAAATCAACTTTAACCTCTTCTAATTTTCTATAAATTTCATTTAATGCTTCTTGTGGATCTGAACAACCTAAAATTTTATTTAAAACAAAAATAGACAATTCTTTTGACAGAGGACAATATTCACGTCTCTTCATATCTAAACCTTTAACTTCCAATGATGTAATTTCTTCACCATTTTTGTCTAATGTTGCATTTAATGCGGCATATTTCTTTTTGGAATGTAATAATAATCGTTTAAAAATATTATCAATGTCAATTTCTAATAATCTATACCTTTCATTAACTTTTTCTTTAAAACCATTACCAATTTTAATAGCTTCCTTGTAGTTATCACATCTCGTATCAATCATGACAGAATCAGTATCACCATAAACAACTGTCAAACCTAAACTTTCTGCCAATTGTCTAGTATCCATTAAAATCTCACGTCCCTTATTCGTAACTAACATAGCCAATGGTTTTGCGTAAAACCTTGAATTCACATAACCTAAACACCCATACATTGAATTTGCGGTAACTTTTAATGCAAGTTGCTTAATATCTAATTGTGCCTTTTCAATTGGCGTTAATTTTGAATCCTTCATTAAAGATTTAACTTCTCTACGTCTATTAACCAATTGTTGTAATAATTTAGGCAACACTCCAATATTTCCCTTATTTGGAATTTTAGGTAATTCATCTTCAGATAAATTACTTCTTTCAATAGTGGTAAAACAAATATTAAATTCTTGAATAATTGACGGATATAAAGAATTGAAATCCATAACCAGAACATAATTTTTATGCAATCCCTTTTCTGGTTCAAACACTAAACCACCTTGATATTTGGCCTTTTTATTACTGACTGTATTACTTTCATCATTATCATCGTTATTTTCGTCATTACTATTTCTCTGTTGTTGTTGCTGTTGTTGCTTTTGTGCTCTAGTTTCTCTATCTGGAACAATATATCCTTCTCTCTCAAACTCATGAAGTAAAATATATTCATTTCTACCAGCTCTTGTACCACCCAAGGTATGTGACCAAGCATTACCAGCTAAATTTGTTAATTGTTTGGAAATAGATAAAATTTGCATTCCAAATGCAGTCTTTGCAATTATTTTAACAGATTGAACATTTTCATTAATTGCAGCTAATAATTTATTTGCATCTTCAGCAACTAATGGATTTGCTAAATTAACTTCCATTGGTGAATATTTTTCTTGACAAACAATTTCAAACATTTCGGAAAGTTCCCAGTTTTGACATTTTGGTGTTAAACTTTGACCCATATCATTAGAAATGTCACATAATAATCTGCCAGCTAACATTTCACGAATTAAAAATAAATTGTAACGACCATTTGATCTACTGAACTTTTCAGGGAATGCTTTTTTTGTTCGACGACCCATATTTGACCATTGTCCAATATTAAGATCTTTCATTCTATGTAATAAAATGTCTAGTGTAACCCCTTCAAGTCGATGACCAACGAAAACATCAGGATCGTATTTTTTGACTAAACCAACCAAACAATTTAATAATGTCTTTTCACTATTCAGAGCACGTAATGACATTCCCCTTTTTTCAGCTAAACCATTCAAACCAATAGGAAGATTCATGGTACCCCCAACAGGTCTTACCAAAGTCATTTGTTCAGTTGGTTGTATATCTGATGAAATTGGAACATCTTGCGGTAAATTCTTATATAATGCTAATGAAACAGAGCCGACTTCTTGTCTAGAATTTTTTGGATTTAAATATGATTGAACATTAATAGATAAAATATTCAATGGTGGGGGTGGATCCTTTGTATATAAATTTGGAGAAATGTCTGTTGGAGAAGAAACGGATAATTCAATATTACAATGAGAAACGTTTTGTAATGAATTGAAATCACAGCCTGTAATTGTAAGCCAACATGGGCCCATTATTTGTCTTTGTAAAACAAAAGATTCAAAAATAGAAGTATTTGAACCAAAAAAGGCAGAGAACGTTTCACCTGTTAAATTCGATGGGATCAAAATACCTTGATTTTTAGGAGTTTGATATGGTAATAATACTTTTAAATAATCAGCCTCTCTCGGTATTTCATGATGTTCAAATGCATATTTCATTTTCTCAGGTTTTGCTTTAATAGAATCTAATCCATATTTATCCATAAGTAGTGGAACAATTTCATCATAAACATCCATTGGTTTACATGCTTCATCAGTTTCATTATTTCCATCTTCATCTTCATCTTCATCATTTAATCTTTGTTTCCTTGGTAAAAAGTAAAGTGGCTTACATAAACCATTAACTTGAACCATACCTGAAACCATTCTCCCATCTTTTGTTTTGATTTTACCAAATAAAAGAAGAGAAGAATCTAATTCAATATAATCCAGCCAATACATTTGAATACCTTCATCACCATCTTCATCTTTCATAATAACATCATTCCCTTCTAGTTTTTCAAAAGTAATATTTGAAATATTTGAAACGTTCGAAGCTTTTGAAGGAGATGATTCAATTTCTATTTGTTTAAGATTTTTTAAAGGTGATGAATCAATAGGCTTTCTACTCATTTTTTTTGAATTTAACGTGATTGAACGATCAACATTAACAATATTTTTTTTCTTTCGGTTTGAAACAATAACATCATCATCATAATCATCACTATCACTATTTGAAGGTTCTAATACCGGTTGTTTACTATCTAGTATTGAATCGTCAGTTTCGGGATTTGTGACATCAATTGATACATCATCCAAAGCATCTAATATATTTAAATCCTTGGACGCAAGTTCATTATTTTTAATTGGTGATGATGGTGGTCCATAATTAATGGATTCGTCAAATTGTTGAGCGGTAAAAAAAGTTGTTTCTTCTTTAATTGTTGTTTTCTGTTTCTTTGCACTAGGAAAAGTAAAATCATCTAGTTTATTATGAGTGTTTGTCATTGACATTGAAGCTGAAAAAGTTTTCTTTGATGATGGGGTAGAAGTATTAAAACTATAAGCATTATTATTATTATTATTATTATTTTTCAATGAAGAAAATGGGTTTTTCCGTTTATTAGATGTATCATTTTTTTTCTTTATTGTGCTTGTAGCCTTTGATGTAAAATCAGATAAAATATCATTTAAAATATTTGAACTATTATCATTTTCATTTTTGTTCTTAAATTTTTGCTTTTGTTCAGATTGAGGTTTAAAAAAAGAATCGATTGCTTTATTTTCAGAATTTTCTTTTGAATCTTTAAACATCTTAACCTTTTTTAATGGTTTTGGTTTACTTTTATTTTCTTTGTTTGAATCAATATCAACATCACTTTCATCAAATGAATGATATTGTGTATTTTGTGCCTCCCAATCATCTGCACCAGTTTCGGCATAACCTTCACCGTTATCATCAACAATAAAATCATCATTTAAAACCCGATCTCTTTTATGTTTTCTATATTGGTTTTCATCCACCTCATCATAAATTTTAACGTCTTCATCATTATCTGAATTAAAATCGTCCACTTTTGCACCACTTCTGGCAGCTCTAAGTCGTGCCAACTTGTCAGATCTTGCCATAATGTATTATATATTATATGTAATATTTGTGGTTTGATTATATACAGATTGATCTCCAATCCAAACATGTATCAAACATACTTTTGTCTTATTACAAAAATATCATAATGATAAATCAACACGCGTTGGGTGAAATTCAAAGTAGAACAGACGCGTTACAAGGTACAAGTTACAAGTCACAAGTCACAAGTGAATTTTGATAAATCTCAATAATTAACTCTGCAAGTCGATCGACGTACATTTTTGCATTTTTCCTTTATTTTTTATTATTATTAAATTTCTAATCTACTTATATCTATATATCTATATATATATATATATATATATATGATTAACACTATTATATATTGCAGTCTTTCATATATGTAAACAATTGATAAGTTACTGATAAACTTCATTAATACAAATGTCCTTTGCAAAATTTCAGAAACAAGATGATAATAATCTTTTATTAGATTTGGAATCAGGGACTCAGAATAGTTTAACGGCGACTTTAAAACATATATCAAACTGTCTTGCACAGTTAACGAGTCGTATTTCTAATATAACTAGAGCACAAAATCAACTAGGTACACCCAGAGACACACCGAAAAGCCGAGAAATGACAAGTCTGCTGATTTCAGAATGTCAGGAAACATATGATGTCTTAATTAAAGATTTTGATTATTTAGACTCTTTTATTCTTGATAACCAAAGTACCAAGGATAGTAATAATAATAATATAGATAAAGAAATAATGACTGTTAAATTTTCTAAGGATTTATTACGAACGCAGGTACAAAATGTTTATAATAATTATCAGATTCTTGTGCGAAGCTACAATGATAAGATCAATAGTGCAACTGTTAAAGAACAATTTAACAAAAATCAAACGGAAAAGAAACAAATAGCTCAGCAGCAGCAGCAGCAGCAACAACCGCAGCAACAACAGCAACAACAACATCAGCAACAAAATTCTACTACTGATAAAACGCCATTATTATTATCATCATCTCCTTCAAATCAAAACCGAACACAACAAACACAAGCACAAGTACAATTACAGTTACAACAACAGCAAAAGATTTCCGATGCTGCACTTCAATATCATTCTGACCTGATTCAACAGCGTGATCAAGCAATAACATCAATTTCTCAAGGTGTTCAAGACATCAACAAAATTTTTAAAGATTTAGATGAAATTGTTAATCAGCAAGGTGAGCAAATTGATTCAATTGAAAACAATATGATTAATTATGCTATTAATAATCAATTGGCAAGTCATGAATTAGTAAAGGCCAATAATTATCAAAAGAAGAAAGGAAAATGGACATGTATAATATTAGTTATATTAGTTATAATTCTTTTAATATTCATTGCATTAATTAGTTGAATTCAACAGTTTAGCATGGTTTAATTATATAATTGAAATTATATATTTATGTACCTAAGTATTTTATATTACTTATATAGAACATAAATATAAAAAAAAATATAGAAAATGATCCATCTAAATACTTATGCAACTTTTTTTATCAACCACCCTTTTGATTTTCCTCTATTTTATCCCATGCTTTCTCAACTAGGCTCTTTATATAGTTAAAATGTTGTTCTTCAGCATTACTACCATCACCACCAATTACTTTAACATCTAGCGCTTTATAAGGTTTTATAATTTTAATAGCAGAATCTTGAAATGCAATATTACCATTATTATCAACCGAAATTGTATTAATTGGAAGAATTGTTGCTAAACTTTTTAATATTTTTTTCCCATTATCAGAAATATCTTTGAGCTTTGACATTTTACGCAGTTTAAACTCTATTTCTTGCTTTGTCATTTCTTTGCTTCCTTTACGAATGTTACTTCCTAAAGTATCAGTCGGTATATAATTTGGAGCATTAATTTTACCAGCAAATTTTTCATTAATACAAATTTTCCCACGAGGCTTATCTTTTTCTAAAGCTTGTATTGATTTAACAAATGAAACATTAATTGCAATAAATGTGGCATCTTTTGTATAAGTAGGATTATTGTCATCTGATATTGATTCATTTAATGATGATGGTATTTGTGATTGAGGAGACGTAGTAGAAATTAATGTTATCAAAGTGTGTGGAGAGTAACTATGAACTTTTCCAATGATGGTCTCACCATCTGTTGTAAAAATCTTGACTCTACATGAAAGTAAATTGATTTAATCAATGGCAACGATAATGTTAGTACTTGATAATCATTTCTATAATAAATTAATCCGTTTGATTCGTTTATACATTTATCTTGAACTAATAAAAAAAATCACATACTTTAATCCCACAACGTCATCTATTAAAAGCATTGTGTCTTGCAGCGGTGAACGCTTGTAAAACGACTTACTGGAGTAAATCAATATAACTTTCGATTATGCATCTACCGAAAGTAATGGAATCCATCAGTTAATGGATTTGCAGTTTTGAGGATGTGAAATTTGATTTAAAAACGGTTGCGTCGATCGACTTGACAAGATTTTGAATTATAACAATAGAAATATTAATAAATAAATAAATAAATAATATTCACTTTCCTCACTGGATAATTATATATAAATAATAAATATAGATTTACTGAAACCTAATAGATTAAACATATATAATAGATCAAGTTTAGTTCAAGAAGGCAAATTTGTACTCTAGATTTCTGGTGCTTTAGGGCTTATTAGTGGATGCAGGCACAGAAGATAGCGTTCCCAGAACCGTTGGATAATATCCCCAATAAGGATCATCTATCTGAAACTATGAAATCCAACGGAGGCATAAATTATCATCATCATCATCATATTAATAATAATAATAATAATAATAATAATATTCATTCGCATGAAAAAGAAACAATTACATTTGATCCTGAAACTTATGCATTAACAGAAAGCATTGAAGATTTAGATTTAGGTTATGAAATAAATGATCCAAATGTTGCACAAAAAAATAATTCTTTGAATCCGATAACGGAAAGTGAAGAGAATAATAATGGCGATTTAGACAATGAAGAATTTATGGAAACTCTGATTGATAAAGACGAAATGATGGAAACTTCAGACGATCAAGACATTCTTGGATCTCCTCATTCTAGTTTTTCATATGATGATACCCTGAGTGATCAAGAAATTGATGGTTTGACAAATTATAATATTATATTAGAATATCCTCAATTGACATTTGAAAATGTTCAATTATTGCCATTTGATGATGAATTAAATGACTGGTTTAGTTTTAAAGATTTAAAACAATTAAATTCTATATCTAAAATAGCCAAAGATGTATCAGTTGCGGATATACCAAATATAAAAGAACAACTGGAATTTTTTTTAAATAATAGTCAACATAATGAACATAATGGAAAAATTTTAGAACTTTTATTACATTTAGTTTACATTACAATGGGATGTTTTAATGATGCAAGCGATATTTCACAAATAAAGGAAACTATTTTTCATAATATTTTACAAATTCTTGAATATAATGGATTAATTGATTTAATAATTGATATTGTAGTTTCTGATGCTATGAAACTAACAGAATCAAGTAATTTAGAATCTAATGTTGATATTATCCAGCTTAAAACCATTTCAAATCAATATTTTTATGCATTAACCGTGATATACATTATTTTACTTTCATTTAATACACAAGAATTGAATGAATATAATTCGAAGCGTGAACTTTCAAAAATATTATCAGAGAAAAATATACTTATTCAACTATTAAAAGCGATAGATAGATGGAAATGGATATCCAATAATTCAGAAAATGATGATCCTTCTGTAATTATGGAATCAATGAGTACAAACTCAGTAGATAATGAAAAGCTACAAATTTTAGTAGTTACACAATTCAAAATTAGAAACGTTTTAAGTATATTCAATAATTTGATTCTTTTCCAATTTGGAGATTTACAACATATTCAATCAACTAAGGCATTTTTGAAATATAAGTTTGAAAACAAGAATAACATTGATGATATTTATGATGTTAATGCTGACCAAAAAAACTTGACTGAAATAACCGATAATCCATACTCAATTTCATCTTTAGATTATGGATATTATGTTCATGAATTACTGTCACGTTACCCAACGTACAGTCCACCAAGGTTTGAAATGTCTGAAATTTTAGAAATACTGGTTAATAATGAAAACACAGAAAAAATTTCAGATTTAATAAATGTTGATTCACTTCTAATTAATCAACATCAGCATCTGAAACATAGAAAAGACAACTTTGCAACAATTTTGAATGATCCACCGGATATTCATATTGCTACACCAATGCCTTCCCCAACATTGACACCACAACATACCGGTAATACTAGAAATTGCTCAAATATTTCAGAGTTTGAACATAGTTCAAATGAAATTAAAAAGAAACTGTATATTACGCAATCAAATTTTCCAAACATATACCCATCCTCTAATATTATACCTAAGAGTATTCAAGATGCAACAAACATTTATTTTCATCATATTAAAGAAAATTATAATACTAAACAATTCACATCAGTTTTTGAAGATTTTATTAGAAAAGAAAATGGATATTCATCAAAAAGTGAAAAAGATACTGAATCAATCAGCAATTATATTTTTACTGACAAAGATATAAAAGAAAATCCTATGTTTGAAGATGAAATTAGAAGTTTGCAAAATGTAGAAAATTTTTATAAGGAAGGTATACCATATTTTGATTCATTAATTTTCATTTCATTAAAATTATTAGTTTCAAATATTATACCAACTCAACAAAGTTCAGAAAATGGTAAAACTAGACAAAGAACTCCGTATACTTCGAAGCATACTCAGGACAACAATAAACCATATATTAGTGATCAGCTATCATCATTTGAAAGACAAAAATTAGAAATTAATAGAATGAAGGAAACAATGTTGAAAAATTCATCATCAATTATATTATTAATCCAAAAATGGTTTAAAGTTTCACATATTTTAAAATTTGAATTTTTTACAACATTATTATTTGATCAGGATTTCTTGATTTATTTATTTAGATATTTAGATAGCAACAAAATCCAAGCTCATGCAAGTAAAGATGTTGATGAAGATACAAAAAGTTTATTGAATAATAAAATCGTCTATTGTGATTATAAAGTATTATATTATTTAGAAGATTATAATTTTTTTATGAAATGTTTAAAAATTTCAAATAATCCAAACAAAGTACTTATAAAGCATGATGAAAGAGCAGAATTTGAATCTATTTTTGAAAAAAAAACTGAATGTAAAGAAAACGTAAACCCATTGTCATTTATCTTACCATTTCTACCACAAAAACAAGTTTTCACAGTTATCAATCCAAATTTAAGGTGTTGTATATTAATATCCAATTTATTACAAACCATGTATTATACGATTAGCCACTTCAAGATTCAAAGAATTTACAAATTAATTGGTGTTAGACCAACGGAAATCTTGAGGTTTTATTTAACACTTCATAACAAATTGTTCTATTTACCTATATTAAAAACTATCAAATTATTATCACCATTTATTGGTAAAAAATGGAGAGCTAATAATATGGATTTAATTTCATTTGTTTATTTATTCCATAAGGTTGGATTAAAGGATCCGTGGTTAAATAATTTTTTCAATTTAGGCATTGAAGAGAATACTAAACGTGGATTTGATAATGAAGTTTCATTACGTTCTATGATAAAATTTTATAATTTTCAGTATTATGGTGAATATTTAGCATCACAGGGATTTTCAGAGGATTGTATTGAGTTTATGAATGAAGTAGAAAGACTTGGCGGAGATTTTTTTGCAAAAGAGTGCTTAGATATTGGTGTTTAAGTATTCTAGTGTATTATAGTGTAGCTTTAATATTTTTTTTAAAATCTAATTTCGGAAATTTCGTTAATTTCAGCTTAGTATCTCAGCATTTTTCGCCGAGAAAATATCCTAAAGGGGAAATGTGTGGCATTTCCATGATTCTGTAGTTATCGTGCGTATATAGATATTAATTATATAGACAATATCATGCTCATCAGGTTCACATTTTTTCTTATCTTTGAGTTAATTATTTTATGATAAATTCACTTGATACCAAAAGTCATAGATTACAACACCAAAAAAGTACTCAATATTAGAATTCAAAATTTTTAAAAATTCAGAAATTAAATTTGCATGTTTTGTTTTAAAAGATAAGAAAAGAAACCGTTATCGTGGAAAGATCAAGATGCAGATTCAACGTGAATTTATTAATGTAATCCCGGATAATAATATAGATAAGCTTAATAAAAATGATGGACGGAATGCTAAATTTAGTATGCTTAATATGAATATAAACGTTATTGACTCAAATTATAAAAGGCAATGTTTAAATACGAAAAGTAAGAAGACTAGAGTTCCAAGAAACAGGGGTGGCTGCTTATGTTGTCGTAAACGTAAAATTAAATGTGATGAAACAAAACCTAGTTGTTTAAAATGTGAAAGAGGATCATTTTTATGTTGTTGGCCCGAAAATGGTAATGAATCATTATCACATAATTCTGAATTTAAATTAACTAAACTTGAAAAAAATGTTAAATTTATAAATATGAATCCAAAATTTAAATCAAATGATCAACAAGATAAGCCAATTGAATATGATGAAGTTGATGAAGATGCACTTATACGGCAGTATATTAGGGAAACGACAAAGGATATAATACCTAAACAAATACAATTTTTTGGAGTTAATATGAGTGAAACAGATATAATATTTTTTGATGCATTTATTAATGGATTTATTGTTTCAATTTCAAATCAACTTGCACATAAAAATTTATTACCTGGAACAGTTATAATTCCTATGGGATTTTTTGATCCATTAATAATGAAATTATGTATAACCTGTGGAGCATCATATTTAAATCAATGTGAAAATATGAATTATTTAATTGATAATAAAACTCAACAAAGAATTTCAAATTCCAACAAAATTGTTATAAAAGAATTAATTAATAGATTAGATAATAGGCCTATTATGGAAAGTAGAGAATGGATTTTAATTTATTTTATTTTAAGGAATGCAAGACAAAAATTTATTTATGAAGGTAGGAATGCACAAACCATTAATTTAATCTCCGGAATTCAAGCAATTAAATTATGGATTGAAACTAAAAAGAGACAATTTAATAATTCAAAAACTGAAAAAATTATTCCAATAGATGAATCTAATGAAAATATTAAAACTGATGGGGATATTTATAAGATTGGAAAATATGAAACGCAACAAAGTGATGAAACTGAAAGTTATATTTTATTAGATAAATTGGTTGATAAAACAAATGTACTTAAAATGGATAATAATTACATTCCAGATATCAGTATAGAACATAATTATGCAAATAAAAATAGTTTATTAATTGATATGCTGGACATTGAATCAAGATCTCTAATTTCCTCTTTAGATAGCCGTAACGATGATGGTAATAATAATAATAATAATAATAATAATAATAATAATAATAATATAAATAATATTAATAATCACAATAAGACAAATGATTATTTGAATGAAATAAGCCCATTTGAAAGAACATTATTAGATACTTTTATTTTTAATTATTCGGGAACTTTGTTAACAATTGACAAATCATTATTGAATTGCATACCATCACCATTTGAAGTTTTTGATTTATTAGCACCATTATTATCTAAACCAATATATAATTGTGTTGTTCCATGGATGAATAATCCAACTGCTGGAGCTGCATTACCAATGATTGAATTACAAGCAAAAATTATTTGGTTATCATTTTCACCTAATTTAAATGATGAAGAGACTAAAATTGTTAAAAATATTCAAAGAATTGTTAAATTTTATACAAGACCTATAATAACTGAGGATATTTATAAAATTTATCCAAAAACTATAAGTAAAAAACTATTAGAGAGTTGTTTAATATCAGAAATTATAGCAAAAGGAATTCATCTTTTTTCAATGAAAATTTTAAATAAATCATTGAATGAATATGATAATGATGTTCAAACCATTATTGATTCAATGTTTAAAATTTTAGATTGTATAAGTTATCATAGTCAAACATCAGTTATTGCCAAATGGGCATTTTTAGTGATTGGATCAGCAATTGTGAATTTTGAACAACAACAAACTTTTAAAAAAAGATTACTTGGATTTATCGATGCATTAAAAACTGGTTCATTAAGAACCACTTTAGCTGCATTAGAGAAAATATGGCATGATAAAATTGGGCTAGATGCATTATTTATAGAAGAATATTTAGATTTAATAGTTATATAAACTTTTATTTTATTACAAAAAAAGAAAAAAAATATAATAGAAAATCAATTAATATATATATATATATATATGTATGTATGTATTACCGGCTTTTAAAGTAGCATATGGGTATCTAGGAGCTTAAAATAAAGTAAGAAGTGAAATTTCCAATTTTAAATGGGAAACTATTTTTTTTTCACATTTCTAACATTTGAGATAAATAATTCAAATTTTGGTTTTTTGAAGATTTCAATGAATGAATAAAGATTTTCATATTTATTTCAAATTGATCTATTATATCTGAATTTAAAGTTTTATTAATATTTTTAATTTTTTTAAATAATAAAGATTGATATTCATATAAATCATTATTTGGAAAGGATGAATTTTCAAGTTGTAATAAATCATTAATTAAATTTTGAAATTCATTTGATAGATGAATGAATTTTTCAATTATTTTTATCAATTTAAATAAAACTTGATTTAAAGGAATTTTCAAATTATTTGAATTAGTAAATAATTCTGATCTTGAAATTGATAATATATAATCTGAAT